>JAJEJO010003466.1:523635-548531 GCA_020662805.1 Glaucomys volans | reverse complement strand
TTTGGTGCAAACACATTTCCCAGCCTCCCTGCGTTTACAGTGGAACCATTCATGTAGCCTGGTCCATGGGTGGTGGGTGGACCTGACTGCTTCAGGTCTGGGCTGAGTTCCATCATCCTTTCCTCCCTTTCCTCCTGGTGTCCTTGACAGCCACCTCTAATGGCAGAGCTGCAGATAGGAAAGGCTGCCCAGTATGCTCTGGAGTTCATTCACATACCACTCCTGGTATCTCAGTGACTGGTCTAGTCAGCTTTTTCGCTGCTGTGCTCAAAGATCTGACAAGAACAATGACAGAGGCAAGAGTTAATCTTGGGTCCCTTGGTTTCAGAGGTTCAGTCCATCCATGGCCGATTCCATTCCTTGGGTTCTGAGATGAGGCAGAACATCATGGTGGACTTGTGCAGTGGAGGGAAGCAGCTCAGGATGTGATCAGGAAGCAGACAGGGAGCTCCACTCAGTTAAGATGAAATGTGTCCCCAAAGGCATGCCCCCCAATACCCACCTCCTCCAGCCACAGCCTACCTGTCTTCAGTTACCACTCATTTAATCCCTATCAGGGGATTAACACGCTGATTAGGTAAGGTTTCTCTTAACCTACTTATTTCACCTCTAAACCCTCTAGCTTTTTGGAAACACCTCACATCTAAACCCTAGCAGTGAGTAGGGTTTGCAGGTTGTCATTCTGCACCATGACCTGACCTTATCAGACTAATGGCAAAGCTTAATCACCCACAGGGTCCAAGGTAACATCCACTCATCCATGCATGGTTTTGTGGTTCACCTTGGAGAAACCCTGTCTTGGAAAACAGAATTTGTTTTACATGCAAACCAATAGCAGCTACCAACCCAGAGACCTCCGAGACCCCAGAACATAGAAATTGAAGATGACGATGCAGGTCTGATCAGGGAAAGACTCATTGTTAACAGAAGCCTTCAGTCTGTGATGGGAGAAGTCACTCCGTCTCCCACTGTGAAGCGGTGTGTGAGTTTCCACAGTGGTCATCGTGCACTAAGGACAGTGTCCTATGACAGAATTCCAGGAAAACCACACATGCTTGCTCAGACTCTGGCAAGGATTGCTTTGTGTCCAAGTTTTGCCATAAAAATAACATCAAATGAGAAGCAAAGTCCTGTTGTTATCTTTTCCACATTCTAAGAAAATAGGTCTCCTGTTTTGTTAGATTGATTCCCAAATATTTTAATTTTTTAGAGGCTAGTGTGAATGGAGTAGTTTTTCTGATTTCTCTTTAAGAGGATGCATCACTTATGAATAAAAATGCATTAGATTTATGAGCATTAATTTTATATCCTGCTACTTTGTTGAATTCATTTATGAGTTCCAGAAGTTTTCTGGTGAAATTTTTAGGCTCCTCTAAATAGAGAATCATGTCATCGTCGGCAAAAGGGGATAGTTTGAGCTCTTCTTTTCCTATTCGTATCCCTTTAATTTCTTTGGTCTGTCTAATTGCTCTGGCTAGAGTTTCAAGGATGATGTTGAATAGAAGTGGAGAAAGAGGGCATCCCTGCCTAGTTCCCAAAAAAACAAGGGCGGAATGATCTCTCTTATAAGTGGTTGATGACACATAGCAGGAATGGGGGGAGGTAAGGGAAGAATGGAGAAGGGATGGATTGTATAGAGGAAAATGAGGGGTGGGGAGAGGGTGGGGAAGGAAAGATAATAGAATGAGACAAACATCATTACCCCATGTATATGTATAAATATGCAAATTACATGATTCTACTTTGTGTACAACCAGAAAACTGACGGTTGTACTCCATTTGTGTACAATGACCTAAAACAAAAAAATATAAAAATAAAAAAGTTAGCCACCTTAAAAAAAATAGGTCTCCTTTTTAACGTCTGAATTTACAGATCTGTAGCTAATATCCAAATAAAATTCTGTGTCATCTAATCCCCTGAGATGTACTGTATGCAAAAATATAGATATTTAGGGAAGTTTACAGCCTATCTCTTTGGTTTTATATTATAATCTGGGAATTCATTAGAAATATCTGAGGAAGTCAATCCCCCCAACTAGCTTCTAAAGACCCCAAATGTTGTCTAAGATACAAATAAAATAGTTAAAGTTCTCAACTGAGATGATTTCCGCACATTTCTGATGTCCTGGCTACATATAAATTCTCCCTCTTAAAAATACTACATGTACCTAAAGGAAATATTAAATGCCAAATAACAATAGCATTGGCCAATCTGAGATCCTCTGCTCAGAGGATTTGTCATTATGCCTTTCGAATTATTTTCAAATCCCACCTGCTTTCAGATCCTTAGAAGCTGGCTTTCTCTTTTGCTATGATCGCTCGATAGAAAATAAACAGATGGGGCTGAAAAAAATCCAGAAATACAAATGGGGTAGAAACTGCCTCAGGCTTTTGAACAGCATAAAAACAGGGTGTGATTTTTTCTTTTTTCTTTTTCCTGTTTGACAAACAAATCTCCTGGAACACAGACCTCAGTATGGTCTCACGCTCAGCCACCATCAAACATGTTTTATTTTGTGTGGTGGCTCTTGAAATCCAAAGCTAATTTTAGGATTTTCTTTTTTTTAATTCTGATGAGTGAATGATCAATGACTGGTATTTGGAAAGTATATTCAGCCAGGGGAAAAAAATCTGTGGAAGACATTAGGATGTATGGATTCCTTTATTTCATCAGTGAAGAACTTCAGGGGCACTAATCTCATTAATTAAATTTCCTTCAAATAAAGGCCAGGGCCATTGACAGCTGACAAAGATAAATTATGCCCAGGATAGATCTCAGTTCTCTCGCTCTTATGCTTGCTCTTTATGTGTGGAATTTCCACACCGGGAATCTAAGGCAACATCATTTGTTTTCCAATACTCTTATGTTATTCCTGATTTTGTGGATGGCAGAACTTTATCAGGTATCTTCAAGTCTTGGCTTTTGAGGAGGAAATGAAACAGCAGAGATGCTAAACCCTCCACCTCAAATCAGGTAGAGAGGGCAGTTGGTCAGGTTGTGTCCTGAACAAAGCTCTGGGCTCAGGCCATGAATAGGGACTTAAATCCAATTTGAGTTCTTCTCCCCAGGTCCCCAACCTGGTGGCTCCATCAGTGTGTACTGAGAAGGTTTCATGTCTGTCCACCCCTGGTGGCATCCAGCTGGAACACCAAGGAAAGATGCCTTTTTCTAGGTCATAGGAAGGCACCCTATAGTGACCTGGTTGCTTGCATTGAAAGCATGAAAGCTGTGTTTGTGATTCTTTCTGCTTCTGAGACTAGCAAGCATGGTACCATACTAAGGCATTCAGAAACACACCCAGGAAAGTGTGGGCAAGCAAGGTAAAGGAGGGGGTTTTGAAATTCGAGGTCCATTCCAACAGTCAATCAAAGGTACAGGAAAGAAGAGAGGCATGTCTATAAAATGGTACAACAACAGCCATCTTGAGTGTGGCCCTGAAAGCCAATAAAGAGTAGGAGTTGTAGGCTCTGGATTCCGTCTTTCTGTGCTCAGATATTGAACCTTTCAAAAAAATGGTTGCTCAGAGAGTTTGTCTGTGACTATTCACAATGGCATGGCACCTTCAGGGAACCCCTGAAGGGTGGTCATTGTTCAAGCAAGATCATGGTCATAGTCATTGTTATAGGTCTAAGCTTGAATCTCAAACTTGAGCTGCAACTCCAGCAGAGAAAGGCTAGGTACATCTCCAACTTCTGTCCTAGAGCTTTTGAGTCCAGAGGTTGTTAAATATTTCTTGAAAAAGACTCAGTGATGTTTCACACAGTAGGCATGAGAAAACTCAGGTTGCCATTCTAGTGTTGGCATCGACATCCAGAAGGCATACTGGGTTCGCTAGAGGAACAGCTCCAACAGGAAGTAAAATTATAAAAGGTGATTTATTAGATTGGCTTACAAGACCAGAGGGTGGATAGTCCACAGTGGCCATCTGCAGCTGGAGAGCTGGAGGAACCAGCAGTTGTGCAGTCCAAGAGGCAGAAGCCCCAGAACAAGAGGGATCAAGAGTGCTACCCTAGTCCAAGACCAAGGGTTATGGAAACCACCTGGAGAATCACTGACAGAGTCCACTTTGGAAGAGTGAAGAAGCAAGAGTCTGAGATTCTCAGATGTTCCAAGCAGCAGTCAAGAACCCATTCAAGAAGAGCTGAACTTGCATCTGCATCTGCTTCCTTGTTCTTCCAGCTTTTATTCCATGCAAGCCACCATCCTGTTGGGCAGTGCTGCCCATGCTTAGGGAGGGACTCCACTCCAGTTCGCCATGCCACATGCCAATCATTCCTAGACACGCCCTCATGCACACACCCAGAATCCTCTTAATCATTGGCATCTCTTCATCCAATCAAGTTGACAATTCAAATTAACCATTACAATAGAGTTTTAATAGCCCAAGGAAAGTAGTATCTAGCTGGTCTATATAATAATTTCATCATGAACACTACTGGAGACTTTTACATTAAAGCAATTTGGTGAACCTAGAGGGTTTCATAATCATGAAGTTATTATGTAAAGAAGTACAAACATAAATACAAAAAATATAAAGAGCATATCTAAGGTTTATTCTCCTGTCCAAAAATATACAAGAAATGAACCATGTCAGCCCTTGCTAGGCACAATTCAGGGGCATTCCCTTATTTAATTCCCATTGTAACCCTCTGGGTTAGGTGTAGTTTACCCCCATTTTACAAACTGAGCATCAGAGAGCTTGTGTTACTACCCAAAGAAAAACAGCTCTTAAATTGTAGAGCAACAATCTGATCCAACTCTACTTCATTCCAAGTGGAACTCTTTTTGAAAAAATATTTGTTTTAGTTACACATGACAGTAGAATGCATTTTGATATATCACACCTAACTGGGGTATAACCTCTCATTCTTCTGGTTGTATGTGATGTAGAATCACACTGGTGATGTAATCATATATGTACATAGGGTAATAATGTCTGATCCTTCCAAACCCAAACCCCTCCCCTCCATTCACTTCCCTCTGTCTAATCCAAAGTAACTCTTTTTCCCTGCCGCTCTCCCTTATTGTGAATTAATATCTGCATATCAGAGAAAACATCCCCCTTTGGTTCTTTGGGACTGGCTTATTTCACTTAGCATGATATTCTCCACGCCATCCATTTATGTGCAAATGCCATAATTTCCTTCAATGAGTAATATACCATTGTGTATATATAACACATTTTCTAACAATTAGAAAAATGCAAATCAAAACTAAGATTCCATCTAACTCCAGTCAGAATGGCAATTGCTAAGAATACAAGCAACAATAAATGTTGGTGAGGATGTGGGGGTAAAAGGAACACTCATTCATTGGTGGTGGGACTGAAAATTGGTGCAACCACTCTGGAAAGCAGAATGGAGGTTCCTCAGAAAACTTGGAATGGAACCACCATTTGACCCAGCTATCCCACTCCTCAGTATATACTCAAAGGACTTAGAAACAGCATACTCCAGTGACACAGCCACATCAGTGTTTATAGCAGCTCAATTCACAATTGCCAAGCTGTGGACCCAACCTAGGTGCCCTTCAATGCATGAATGAACAAACTCTGTACTCTGAACCCTTACTGTGTTGCATATTGATTGAAATAAAAGAGAGAATACTATAAGAATCATAGTTAAGAAGATAATTTTCTCTAAAGGAGTGTCACCAAGTGACTTTCCAAACCAAATAACTTCTAAAATATATTATTTTCCAAAAAAGCAAAACTATTTCCTAGACTATATTCCAGAATGTTTTTTCCCCACAAGATCTTCTTTGATCTAGATCGATGGGTAACTTACACACTGAGGACTAACGGAGTCTTCTTAGAAAGGAAAAACATCTGATATGATTTCAGAGGAAAGCAGTTCAAAATCAGGTCTTTTAATAAAACTAGGGTATTCTATCTTAGGATGGGTGAGCTTCAGAAAGGTAGAAGTGATTGCTCACAAGCCTTTTAGCTATCAAACCCACTTAAAATAATAAGTCAAATGATGTGGTTACTATTTTAGAGTGGATGAGTAATATTCATTTCATTCCTAATCTTGGAAGTTGTAAATTCAACAATGTAAAATGTCATCAACTGACCAAAATGGAGAAGATTTGGCAAAAGTTCCCAAAGCATGGGTCAAAATTGGTTGACCTCATAACCATGCTGGTGTGTGATAATCCATCTTTCAGTCCTTGCTGTTCATGAAGTTAATTGGCATCGGTGGACTTAGGTCTAGAAATCTTAATTTTTAACAAGATTCACATGTAATTCTTTTTTTAATTTTTACAGACTGCATTTTGATTCATTGTACACATATGGGGTACAAATTTTGATTTCTATGGTTGTGCATGATGTACATTCATATCATTCTTGTTAATCACACATGTACATAGGGGAATGATGTCTGTCTCATTCCACCATTTTTTCACATGTGATTCTAATGGAACCTCTTACAGACAGATCATCTGAATTGACTCTCAATTTTAAAAAGGCAGACATAGACCTTTTTGGCAACCTGTCAAAGATCACATACCTCATTTTCCCATTCACTTCTCTGTGTGTCTTCTTGGATTTTTTTTTTAAGTTTTTAGCTGTAGATGAACATGATACCTTTATTTAATTAATTTATTTTCTATGTGGTGCTGAGGATGGAACCCAGTGCCTCACACGTGCTAGGCAAGCGCTGTAAGACTGAGCCAGCACCCCAGCCCTCATCTTCTTGTATTTCGATGGGCTTCGTCATTTACAAGACCCTAAGAACCATTTTCCACTCAGCATAAAAAGACAGATCAGAGACGTGGTTGAGTGCTCTAGGGAGAAGAAAACAACTAGAGAGTTTATTGTTGGGATACAATCATGCTGAAAACCTGATGTGACAGTTCCATCCATGTAAACTGAAGGAAGAACCTGGCATGGCTAGAATGTTGCTCTCCTAGGGTCCTGCTCCTTAATGACATTTCCAGTGTACATGTGTCTTAGCTCTTCTTCACTGCTGTGACTAAATGATCTGAGCAACACAATTACAGAGGAGGAAAGGTTTATTTGAGAGCTCACAGTTTCAGAGGTCTTAGTCCATAGAAGGCTGGCTCCATTCCTTGGGACTCCAGGTGAGGCTGAACATCATGGCGGGAAGGGTGGTGGAAGGGTGCAACTCGCATCACGGTGATCAGGAAGCAGAGACCCCACTCTCCAGATACAAAATATACACCCAAAGCCACACCCCAATTCCCACCTCATCCAGCCACACCTACCACTTCAATCATCCCATCAGAGATTAATCATCTGACTGGGCTAAGACTCTTACAACCCAATCATTTCTCCTCTGAACCTTCCTGCATCATCTCACACGTGAGCTTTTGGGGGACACCTCACATCCAGACCGTAACAACAGAATTAGTGCCTCTTCATCCACCAAACCTTGATCTGGAGTCCATTTCCTACTTCAAATCTGGATTTCTCAAGGCTTCGAGAAGCACATTTTTGCAAAGCTGTTATATTGACCAATGAACATGGGAAGGTGGGTTCATAAAACCAGTGAGTGAGAGAGATTTGCACTCCCAAATGTCACTGCTGTGTTTTAAGTGATGAGCAGACTCAGAGGAACTGGAGGATGGGGACCAACTAGAAGCATTATTTCTCTTGAGAATATAGGGTTGATTCCTAAATGTTTTTTTCTATAACAAAGACTTTGACAATGGGATACAGGGAGATGAGTGGATGCATGGACAGAGAAGGAGGGGAACACTTCATGAAAGGAGGAGAGGCCAGAAGACCCACCACACTGCTGGGAAGAGCCCAGCTATACATGCAGCGGACCCTCCAAGGGAAACTCATTTGCTCCCTTAGACAAAATTCACCAGCAATTCACCAGCTGCTTCCACAGCACTGAAGAGCAGCCCTGGGCTCAGAGAGGGTCTGCTGTGAGGGGCACACTCTGGCAAACACCCCTGAACCAGGAAAGCAATTCCCGGATTCGATACTAAAACACGTGGAGAATACGGCTGAGGTTGAAGTACAGTTCATCTATGGGTCTGAACGATGGTGACTCTGGTATCATTAATTCACTTATCACTAAGTCTGCAGGTTAAATGTGAAAAACGTTTGGGTCCTCAAGTTCAAATAGAAGTGTTCACAGATTTCAGTCATCTAATAATAAGGATCTAATATAGTCTTTGCAAATATAAGTTTGGTACAGATTTCAATAATAGAATTGGATATAAAATCAGTAATAGACTCAGTAATAGAATCTATAGATGCAGCTAAATATATAGATGCGCACATGAATACATGCATATACATACTATGGTTTAATGCAAAACAAATTAGAGCAAAATTTTAAAAATGAAAAAATAAAACACTATTAAGTAAAAAAAAAAAAATACACATGAAGATCTTAAGTGCATGTCATAGGCCTCTAGAAGTCATATGAAGATAACCAGTGAAGTGAGAGTTCCCTGAAAAGATGGGTGAAATTGCAGGAAGTGGGGGGAATTGTTAGAAAGCAAGGGCCTGCACAGACCCAGGACATCACTGAGGGCCTTGGTTACCAAGTTCTTGCAGTTACACTGGAAGAATCTCAGACATGCTGCTCAGAGTAGCAGGCATGAATTTATTAGAAAGGATAGGAAAAGGGGAAAGGGGACACTCCCAAGGGAGAAAGTGGGTCCTCTTAGAGAGAGTAGGGTCAGTGAGTCTCTTCTGCCCTCCTGTTTTATCAGGGGGTCTCAGGGAAGTTTCCAGAGAGTCCTGCCCAGGTTCACGTCTTGCCTCTTGACTGACAGCAGGATTGCATGAGATTTTTTTTATTAATTCTTTTTATTTGTTCTAATCAGTTGTACATGACAATAGATTCTGAAGTCCCCACTGCATGTGGTCTTACCCCATGGAGGGGAAATTGTTACTATTATAATGATGTGCTTAAGATCTAAGGTAGCTGTGGGTCACTTTTGCCCAGACTGATGTGTTCCTAGGGAAACTTGTTCTCCCAGGTTTTATGGGCGGAAGGAATTATCCTATCTCCCTGAGTTCTGCAATCTGGTCTACATAAGGGTCACAAAAGGCTCCACCTCCCAGCGTAACGTGGGTGACCCTGTGGGGCCAGCTTTTCCCCTACAGACAACAGGTAGCTTGCTGAGACATGCAGCCAACCCTGACTTAAGCCAGCCAGGGCTGCAGGTTAGATTGTTTTGGTAAGACAGCATGTGGGGTCAGCACAGTGGGCCTGGTTTACATGCTTCATGTCTGTCTGTTCCCTATCAGAATGAGATGCAAATGGACCCAGAGCTGGAGGAGGAAGGCCATGCTAGAGGACATGAATGCAATCTGATAGGAGCATGTGACCCAGGCAGGGACTTCAAAGAAATACAGAGGACAGGTCAGAGCAGCCTCAGAAAAGGCTGGGCGGTCAGGGGAGATGAAGCCCTGGGTGCGTTACTGACACTTTTGAAGCAGAGGTTGGCGGGCACAGAGCACCATCCAATTACCCACCACTGGCAATCTGAATATTTGTGAAAAAGAGATATAAAGTCTTTGAGGATTGAAATAGGGCAGAGATGTGAAGTCAGTTTCTTTATAATATTATGAAAAAGTTAGAGATTTTGAAAGCATTCTTCCTCAAAAATGAGTGTCTTGTGCCCACCAGGAATCACACTCTGAATCTGCTCCTTTCTCCTCCTGACTCCGTTCGTCAGCTGCTGACTCAGCAATGAAGGCTGCTTACTTTTCCAGGACTCTCTTTTAGGTAGTTGGTGGTAGTGCATTGGGCATGCATTCTCGGATGAGGACCTGGCCAGGAAGGAAAGAATAGGAGGGATCAGAGAGTAGGCTCCTGAGGAAGCTTTGGTTTTCCTTCCACAATTCTCACACAAGAGAACCACAAAGCACTTCTTCACCGTAACTCTGGATATAGCTCCTTCTCAATGGTCCTGTGGCCAGGGAACCTCAGACGTATCTTCCCCAGAACAGCAGCTCAGCCTTGACCAGACACCTGCTGTGTGACTCCAAGTTCTAGAAACTCATCACAGCTTCAGTGGGAAAGAGGATTTAGCAGCAGCCCTGGTGAGTGAGACCACCAAGACTCCACTTTGCCTTGGGTAGGTTAAACAGGACCCGATAAATAACCTCTTCCTCTGTAGTAGATATGGAGATGCTTAAAAAAGAAGATCTAAGGGGAAAAAATGGATGCCAATTTTAAAAGACCAATTTTAAAGTAGAAGGGTTGAATTTGAATGTTCTCATCACAAGAGACACAATAAATATACAAGGCAAGGGTTATGCTAAATACCCTAATTTGATTATTGCACAATAGCTACATATGCCAAAACATCACTCCGTGTGTCATAAATGTATATGATTATTATGTGTCAGTTGTGTGTCAACGAAAGCAATTTGGCAATAGAGAAGAGATTAATAGAAAAGTGGTTAATTTTGTATCCATAGAGGAAAATGTATTTCTCAGAGAAGAAAATGTCAAGAAATGAGCTCTGTGTTCTAAACAGATGTTAACGAAGTGTGAAGTAACAGAAAGAGATTGTAGATAATGGTAAGATGATTTTGGGGTGTATTTTGCTGAGTGAGATAAGAAAAATTACAAGAAAAATCAAAGGAAGGTGAACTAGATTGTACAGCAGGAAGGGGCTGAACTGACAGAGCAGGAACTGAGATTATTAGAAGATTGTGAGATGCTTTTCTGATACAGAAGAAAAGGATTGAAGACTGAAAATGATAATAAAAAAGTGGCAGAGAGCTTGGACCAAAAACGATGGTTCAACTTTCACATAATGTGTATCTAACCATGCAAATAAATAAATGGGATTCAAAGATCTAAGCACAGAATGTTTTCTTTAGCCTTTTCTTGACCTTTTTGATAAAAAATGGCCACCAACTATTAGGGTCTAATGGGTTGATGTTGACTCAGAGAAGAGGATTAAGAAAACTGAAAAAGAAAATTGGAAAATAGTCCCCTCAAAATAAAAATTGTTTATATGGTAGAATGACATTCCTGCTTGGGGAAGAGGGGCGAATTATTGCCACCACTGACTGTTTGTAAATGGTTCAGGTTACAGACTGACACAATGTCTTAGTCTGCTGAAGCTGCTGTAACAACAGGACACTGACTGGATGTCTTAAAACAACAGAAATCCATTTCTCACGGTTCTGGAGTCTGGGAAGTCCTAGATGGAAGCTCTGGAAGATCCAGTGCTTCCTTCTCAGTCTTCTCGTAGTAGTAACCTCACGTGGCAAAAGGGGAAAATAAGAGGGGCCTTGTAATCAGGGCCCTCATCCCGTTGAGTCTCTAACTAACTGCTTTCCGAAGACCCTTCCTCCAGATAGTGTCACCTTAGGCATTGAAACTTCACATCCCAACCGAGGGGGGAGACTTTCAGTTCATGGTATACAAGAGCACATTAAAAATCATATAGCAGATGGATTGAAAAGCTTCATTTTAAATAACAGAATAGGAAGGAGTAGAAAGTCTAAGTGAATACTGCTGCCATATAACATAGGGGATGCACATCTAAACAGAAAAGAAATAAGGAAATGATAAAGAAAATGCAAATTAGATTTGACTCCCTTGAGATCGAGCAAGCCGTCCCTTAGTTCTTTAAGCTTTTCAAAAGACACGTCTGTTTTTTCAGGTTTTTCTCCCTCCATACTCTCTCACCAAGGCACTAAAACCTGACTTCCACCTCAGTGAATTCAAAGGGACTACTCCTGCCTAGGTCACCATCAACCAAACCCCACTGGTCACCCGTGAGAAAGGTTGTGAACACCTGTGTTCTTTAGTCTTTCTAATATTTGCTCTCACTCACAGTTCTCTCTCCCTTGAAAAGTCCATGGGTTCTGGTGACCTTGAATTCACCTTATGTGCCTTCCACTCAAGGTCCTACCTACACCTGTGGAGCGTCTTTTGGAACCTGGGAAATGTGACAGAGCCCTGCTCAGACACTCAGCTTGGGACATGACCTGCACTCATCATTTGGGCCAAATGTCCCTTCTTCAAAGCTCCATCTGCATATGGCAGCGGTCTTCCCATATTTCTTTTTGCTTGTTCTTGCTTTCCTTTGTTGATCTCTCACTATCCTACATGCTGCTGTAAGTGATAGACTGCAGTGATATAATTTAATAATCAGACTTGTACTATCCATCACAGTGATAAAATACCTGAGATAAACAACTTCAAAGGAGGAGATGCTTACTTTGGTTCATGATTTCTGGTGTCCCTCCATGGTCTGCTGGCCCCATTGCTTTGGGGGCTATGGCAAAGCAGTACAAAATGGCAGAGAGTGCTTGGCAGAGCAGAGAAACTCACCTCATGGTGACTGGGAACCAAAGAGAGAGAAGAAGGGGCCAGGGTTCCAATATCACCTTCCAGGGCATATACCCAATGACCTAACCTTCTCCAACCTGGTTCTACCTCCCAATAGTCTCACAGGCTCAGAAATAAGACCAGAACATGGGTTTTGGGAGAGCATCTCAGATCTAAGCCATAATGATGTTGTTCTGAATGCAAGATTTCTTTTTCCCCAATCCTTATCCATAAGCTCCCTGTGAAGCATGGAGGACTTTAGGCTGTAGTTACACAACAGAATTTAAATCACCTAAGCTTTGAAAATAGGAAAAAGAAGGCAATAAGAGGAGAAAAGTTAAAAGGCAGGTATGTGCACTAATTTACTCATGGTTCGCGGTGGGAAGTCAATAGATATTGTGCAAAAAGTTATTACATCTGTAAAGAAAAGGTATAACTACATTATAGGGAGTTATAATGATAACTGCCAGAAGAATAAAAAGCTGGAAGTGAAATCTGAAAACGGCAGTCGCTTCCAGGGAATAAAAGGGAGCCCAGGGGAGGAGGGAGAGTTTTGCTTTTTTATTCGATGCTGTTCTATACCATGAATTTATTTTTTAACCATGCATTACTAAGACGATAAAACAAACTAAGAGCTTCTATCCACTTTGTGTATTTATTAAGAAAGGTGAAGGAGGGAAATTGGGTCAGTTGACCTTTCAATCCTCTTGCATGGGGAGAGCCTGCGATGCTGTGATCGGAGATGCCATTAAGGCAGATTAATCTTGCAGTGGGACATAGGATGGGTAGCCATGGAGAAAGACGGAAGTGCAGAAGCCAATTACTAGGTTATTATAGAAAGGAAGGCAGGGAAGTAATGAGGATCTGAGCTGAGGTGTAGGCAGCGGGAGAGAAGGAAGGTTAAGATGTGAACCCTTTGTGGAAGTAGGAAATCTGTCATTTGGAAATTGGATGGATGTGCGGGGTGGGGGAGGAGAAGGTAGTAAATTGGCGTGCTGTTTCAAGTCAGGGTGATTATAAGGCTCCTATTAGCTGAAATAAAAGAGTCAGGAGTAGAGGGAATATGCCAGTAGGTAGTCCAAGCTGAGTGGGGAAAGATGGTAAAGATGGGAAGCACCTCAGTCGTTAGAGGTTGGGGTTTAAGAGAACGTGGTGCTGGTCAAAAGAAATTCAGGGAGGTCTTTGTTGAACACCTTGGCTTCTGCCGTCCAGCTCAGGAGGGCTGGCGAGCATTCTCGAATAGGTAGGATTTTGTTAGTAGTTACATATGATCTAAAGCAAAGAAACGAAAAAATTTTTGAAATGGCCTCTCATGAGTACCATTAAAAGTAAATAACAGTAATAGTACCTTACTGAAACATCTGCCATGAACTGCATAGGTCATAGAAGTAACTGCTGCTGTAGCTTTTCTGGGAGCATCAGATTCTACTTCGGGCAAATAGGAGATTATAAAAACTATACAGGTAAATTTGGAATGGTTATCCTCCCTTATTTTCCTCAACTCACCAAAATGATAAGAATCGGATTTCTTCCGATTGTGGTGCTTGTCTGTAATCCCAGCAACTTCAGAGGCTGAGGCAGGAGGATTGCTAGTGTGAGGCCAGTCTGGGCAACTTAGCAAGGTCCTGAGCAACTTAGCAAGACCCTGTCTCTAAATAAATACGTAAGCAAATGAATTAATAAATAAAGGCCTGGGGATATAGCTCGGTGGTCAGGTGCCCTGGGTTCGATCCCCAGTACCCCCCCCCCCAAAGAAAATTATAAACCCATCCACTGATGAGGTTCCAGCTGTCATAACCCAGTCATTTCACCTCTGAACATATTGCAACATTAGTGCATAAGAGCTTACGCTTGAGTTTTGGGGAGATTCCTCATATCCAACCATGAGAGTCAGTTTCCTAGTTAGGTCTGGATTTTGCTTTCTTGGAGCCAAGAGAAGGGGGATTGTCATTGTTTTCTACATTCTTTGATTCTGCCTGTAGTTCTTATTTTTTTCTCTTTTCTTTTCCCACCTTGAGTCTCAGATCTGGCCTGTCCTGATCTGGATCACGCAGTGAGTTCTCCTCTCAGAGGCTCCTCTCCTCTCCTCTTCCATGTGCTGTTTACTCATTCTCAACCTCCAGGGGTCTGCCACTTGGTTTTCTTTTTAGTCTAGGCTCCTGGGTTTTAGAAAATGTCGTATTACAGTAGGCATCTCGTTGATTTGCTTCCAATTTCACGATGTGATGGACAAAGTTTGTTCTGAGACAGTGTGTGTGTGTGTGCATGTGTGTGTGTGCACACGAGTGTGCTTACTTGCCTGCTTTCTCTCCTGCTCCTTCACTTGCACGCCTCTTTCTTGCCAATAAATGTTGGCAATCTGGAGCTGTGGCCTCCCGGGAAACTGAGAGGGTGTGAAGGCCCCCTTCAAACTCCAATTCTTACAATCGAGACCGAAAAATTTCAGACATATTGCTCAACCCGAGTTTAGGAGAAAGGATGGGAAAGGGGAAAACGGGGTACTCAGGGAGAGAGTGGGTCCTCTCAGGGTGGAGAGGGAGGAGCAGCCCTCAGCCCCTTAGTTTTACTGGGAGTACCAGGGAAGTTTCCAGAGTTGACCCAAGTCCACCTTCTGACTTGACTGACAGCATAGTAACTTCAGGGACCACTTCCAAGAGAGGGTGCTGTGTTGCTCCCAGAGCAGGAGCTATAAGGAAGTGGACTCACCCTATTTTGCCTCAATTTCCTGCTCTCTTAATTGATCTGTTACCCTTTAAATAGCCCCATTGGGTTTTGTGAGGGTCTTATATTTGGGCCATCACCAGTGATTGGGGTTGTTGTACAGCTTCCGTGGTGAGGGAGAGTCCAGGAGAGTTGGTTACAAGGGATAATGAGGACTAGGAAAGGGGAGTTTTTCTTAATTAAGGCTGGGGAAGGCTTTAACATACCAAGTGCCTGTCTTCCAGGTGCTTAGCTGTCAGATTAAAGTCCCATGGCTTTCACTCCCTCTTCCTTGTCCTTCTCTGCTCATGCATTCATGGCTGAGTGGCTGCCTAATAGCAATCTGGAGGCCATTACTTAATTGGAAAACCCTATCCCAATTGGACTTTTCTGAACATTTCAGTCTAAACGGGTATTTGTCCCTCGGAGACCTTATTCTAGTTTATTTCCTGTTTGGCATCTAGAAGCATTACCTTTTCCAAATCTTGCCGGACCTCAATTATCTGGACAATTTTATTCTCTGTGCAAAGCAGCTAATCATTGTTCAGCCTGATCTCCATGTTCTAGGACCATGATTTGCTCATTGTTTTAGTCAGCCTTTTTCACTGCTGTGACTAAAAGGACCTGACCAGCAAAAGGATAGTGGAGTAAAAGTTTATTTGAGGGCTCACAGTTTCAGAGGTCTCAGTCCATAGAAGGAGGGCTCCATTCCTCAGGGCTGGAGGTGAGGCAGGACATCATGGCGGAGTGAAGTGGTTCACACAGGCCATGATCAGGAAGCAGAGAGAGAGAGAGAGTCAACACTTTCCAGATACAAAATATATACCCAAGACCACACCCCAGTTCCCACCTCCTCCAGCCACACCTACCACTTCAATTAATTCCACCAGAGATTAATCCACTCTCACAACCCAGTCATTTCTCCTCTGAACCTTCCTGCATTGTCTCACATGGAGCTTTTGGGGGACACCTCACCTCCAAACCATAACACTTGTGCAGTAGCTATCAATAGTCTCCAAAAAAATTGGTTTTGTTGTTGTTGTTTAAGCTGTTTGTTTGTTTTTTATTTTTTTTTTTACTGGAAGAAGTATTTCCATTAATTATTATTTTAACCATTCTTACAGGGTACAGTGTGATCATTTGATACAAGTACACAATGTGAACTGATCAAATCAGTGTGAAATAAATCAGACAGAAAGACAACCACCACATATTCTCCTTCATATATGGATTTTAAAAATCCCATCTGAATGTGGTGTAGTGATCACTAGAGTCTGGGAAGGGGAGGGGAAGAAGTAGAGGGAGACTGGATAATGTGTGACTGAGTAAGAAGTAATAAATTCCAGTGTTGAACAGCAAAGTGGGTGAGAGGTAGTTCACAAGAAACTATTCTATATTTTATGAATAACCAATCAGAAAAGAATGGCTTAAAATCTCCAAACACCAAGGCCTGATGAGAAGATGGAATTGTTAATTACTCTGATTTCATCCGTACACATTTTATATATGCCATGGTATATCACACTGTACTTCGTAAATACGCACAGCTGCTAAGTGTTAATAAAAAATATAAAACATTTCAGAAGATTAAAAAAATGTATGTCAGCCTTTTCCTTAGGGTCAGAAGCTTTGCATATATGTTATCTGCCCTCCACACTGTCATGGGCAAATGGATGTTTTATCTCTAAATAACCTGAGTTTCCATCTTTGCTATCCATGACATTGGGTTTGTTGCCACCCATGAATTAACTGTTAGGTTAAACACACCCTTACATGGGGTGTTCTGGGGAGAGCATCACCTCTGTCACTCTGGGATCCTAAAAGTCTAAATGAAGTAGAACTCTCCATTATGTTTCTTACACCACCACCCAATGTGTGTTTATAACTGTTAATTAATATCATAGTGGTTTTATAACTCAGACACTCCAAAGCCTGTGTGGCACCATGCATTTCAAGATCATTTGTTGCTCCTGTAGTATAACCACAAGCAGGTTGTGGGAGAGTGGAGTTGGAAGAGGCTCTGTGCTCTTCAGTACATACATTCCAAGATGGCCCCAGGCTTTGTTAATAAACAAGCAACGTGGAGAAGGAAGAGAAGACCAGCAGAAGGAAGCCAGCCCTGAGCAAAAGCGCACTCCACTTTTACCTCCATCTCACTGATTAGAATCAATTATGTGGACCAAACTACCTTCAAGGGAAACTGGAAAATATGGTCTAGATGTGTTCTCCATAGAGAAAATGGGAAAGGATATAGGCTCTGCCACCAATGCTAAATGATGGCTTTGGCTGGGCATTCGTACTGAGGCTGAACTGCCCAACTACCAGGGTAAGAACGAAGCATGTTAATAAGAAAAGGCACACCATTCCTTAGTGGGGAATAAGACTTTCCTGGAACTAAATTCCAAAAAAGGACTTTGTTCCTAACATGCAAACTCGCAGAGGGACTGTGAAGTGGTGTAATAGACATTGCTTTTGACAAGAGTCTTTAAAATCAATTTAATAGTAGTTTTCATATATTTCACATGACATTAAGTAGTAATTTGAGAAAAGTTTATCCTCGTTAGTGAGAGCCAAGACCCCCATTTTAAGAAGGATGTAGAGTATATTACGGTGGCTCTGTTGGCATGAGAGAGTAGCCTTGTCCCTTAATTGTTCTTCTCCAATCTCTTCTCTAAAGAGAATGAAATGCTCTAATGCTTTTCACTTGAAAGCTAAAACCAAATGCATTTCCTGGAACATGAGTTGGTCAGATTTATCATAGCCACCATCCCAAAATCAACCCTTGCCAATGGTTGGCATGAACGTGATGGACTCCAACCATTGGTTAAGAAGACACGAGGACACAGCTGCCCCAAAGTGCAGCTGCAGAAGCAGGTCAGGCAAAGGTATGAGGGAAAGAATTGGTGCCTAGCGATGGACTCAGATCTGCGCTCTGTCCCAAGAGTTGTGTGATGTGGGCAACTTCCCTTCACCATGTCAAGCACCAGGTTCCTCCACCTTTCAACATCCTTACAGACTTTAAGCAACAATAGGCGCTGGTGAGGATGTGGGGAAAAGGTACACTCATACATTGCTGGTGGGACTGCAAATTGGTGCAGCCACTCTGGAAAGCAGTATGCAGATTCCTCAGAAAACATGGAATGGACCCACCAGTTGACCCAGCTATCCCACTCCTTGGTTTACACCCAAAGGACTTAAAATCAGCACACTACAGTGACACAGCCACATCAATGTTTATAGCAGCTCAGTTCACAATAGCTAAACTATGGAACCAACATGGTGCCTTCAGTAGATGAATGGATAAAGAAACTGTGGTATATATACACAGTGGAAGATTACCCATCCATAAAGAAGAATAAAATTATGGCATTGCAGGTAAATAAATGGAGTTGGAGAATATCATGCTAAGTGAAATAAGCCAGTCCCCAAAAACCAAAGACTGAATGTTTTCTCTAATCTGCAGATGCCAATACATAACAGGGTCATGGGAGGGAAGAATGGAGCCACTTTGGATTGTATAGAGGGAAATGAGGGGAGACTGGAGCAGGGAAGGAAAGATGGTGGAATGAGACAGACATCATTACCCTATGTGCATGTATGATTACACAAATGGTGTGAATCTACAGAGTGCACAACCGTAGAAATGAAAAACTGTACCCCATTTGTGTACAATGAATCCAAATGCATTCTGCTGCTATGTGTTACTAAATAGAACAGATAATAAAAAAAGAACCATGGTGGTCCTTGCATGTACATGTTTTGGTGCAAGACTTGGAAAAGAGACCTCCCCCCACAAAAAAAAGAGAAAGACATTAATTGAAGATAAGCTATCATGAGTTATTCATTATCATATGAAACATGTAAGAAAACAGTGGAGTGGTGGGGACATCGTATCTACCCAGCAGTGTTCATCTCCTCTGGTACCATTCACTCCATTCACGCCATAGACATCCACATGTATCTATTTCTATAATACGTCTCTACACATAAGTAGCATTAGCTCCAAACCACACCAAGTTGTTCATGAATTTAGAATAAGAAAATCAAATAAATAGGACAGTGAACTTTATCTAAAATATCAATTTGAAAGAAGGCACTGAGGCACCCACCTTCCTGCAAATAGAAACAAAATTTGCAATTCTGGAACACAGTTCCTGGAAGGAGATGGAGGAAGATTGCACTGTTACATCAACTAATCTTATCATTGGTTATTATAAAAGCACTTCCCAGAATTATGCTGTATATGATTTTTTTTCTTCAGAATTCCATGTTGCTTGTAAAGATAACCCGCTAGGACAATAAAATCAGCATTCTTGGCCTGGCAAACAATTTTATTTGCTTGTGGCTCTCTGCAGAACTAACATAATCATATTCTATTTTTTTCCCTATCAGAGCCTGTTGGATTAATCCTACTGTTCTTGCAGTTCTTTGAAAACCATAAATAAGATGCAGATATGACAAACAAACATTTTCCATATGCAATGCTCAGTCATCAAGCCATATGCTCTGTTCCCGTGATCCATTACATCTTCCAGTTACAGCTATGGATGTATAATCATTGTTCCATTTTACAGTTTTAATTACATTAGTGTATTTACCAATGATTTATTTGGCTGCTTTTTCAACTTAAGACTTTTTTTTTTTTTACCATTTTCTGATGTGCACTTCCCAGAAACACAGTGAAGATTTCAACCAAGATGCCCAAAGCTGTGGATATCTAAATTCTTTATAAGAGAAACAAAATCATTTTTTTCTTTCTTCAATTTTCAATATTTCTAAACATAGATCTAAGGTGGAAACTTACTCCTTTTACTTCATACAGTGTGTAAAAAATTTTCCAAAATATCCAAATATATTTTTAAAATTTTATGTTTTCATAGTCAGATCACTTCTGTTACATAAGTGTCTGAAGACTTTGAAAATTAATCACCAAAAATGTATTAAATCAAACAATAAATGCTTTTATTTCATGATGTGAAAGAAGACCCTAAATGAAATAATTATGTTAGCACTACATGAGACGATGGTTAGCTAAGAAGAGTTATTAAAGATTATGGTAAGAGAAAGACCCTGAAATCAAAGAGATTTACAATGAAAATGAGGTTGCACTGCCAAATAACTATGCAACCAAGGAAATTTATCTAGTATTTTGGAACTTTCCTCACCTAGCTCCCTCACCTATAAAACAGGGGAAAATCATATCTGTCTGTCTTTGACAGATTTGCAAACTGGCCCCTCATGTAGATGAGACTCCCATAAGTTCTGCCCCTGTAGGTGGGTAGGGCCATGGGGTAGATTTGTCTAGTGGGCTCTTGGGTCTCTTGTGGGGTAAAGCATTCAAGAGCAGACAACACTGTCTGGATCTTTCTTCTCCCATATAAGGGCGATATATAGGAGGCACATATTGAGAAGGTGACATCAGAAGTTTGAAACTACCTGAATTTCTGAGCCACAGCATGATAAAAAGCTTCTTGAAAGTTTCATGTGACCCCATGTTAGAATTTATTATTTTATAGCAAAGGAAGCAATCAAGAACGTGAAGAGCAAGCCTAGAGAATGGGAGAAAAATCATTGCCATCCGCATCTCTGATAGAGCTTTAATCTCGAGGATGTACAAAGAACTCAAAAAAACTTAACACCAAAAATCCAAATAACCCAATCAATAAACAGGCCATGGAACAAAACAGGCACTTCACTGAAGAAGAAAAGGGAATAGTCAAAAAATATTTGCAAAAATGTAAAACATCTCTAGGAATTAGAGAAATGAAAATTAAAACCACACTGAGATTCCCTCTCACTCCAGTCAGAATGACAATTATCAAGAATACAAGTAACAATAAGTGTTGGCGAGAATGCGGGGAGAAATGTACACTCATACATTGCTGGTGGGAATGCAGATTGTTGCAACCACTCTGGAAAGCAGTGTGGAGATTCCTCAGAAAATTTGGAATGTAATCACCATTTTGACCCACTTATCCCACTTCTCAGCATAAACCCAAAGGTCTTAAAATCAGCATACTACAGTAATACAGCCACATCAATGTTTTTAGCAAATTCACAATAACCAAACTATGGAACCAACCTAGCCATTCAACAGATGAATGGATAAAGAAAATGTGATACACACACACACACACACACACACACACACACGCACACACACACACTGGAATATTACTCAGCCATAAAGAAGAATGAAATGATGACATTTGCAGGTAAATGGATGGAACTGGAGACTATAATGCTAAGTGAAATAAGCTAATCCCCAAAACACCAAAGGCCAAATGTTCTCGCTGATACATGGATGCTAACACATATTGTGGGGAGAGAGGGAAGTGTAGAAGTTCATTGTATTGGACATAGGGGAATGAAGAGAAGGTAGGGAGAATGAGAATAGGAAAGACAGTGGAGTGAATAGGACATCATTCTGCTTTGTTCATATATGAATACACAACCAGTGTATTTATGTTCAACCATAAGAATGGGATTCTAATTAGAATAAGTTATTTTCCATGAATGTATAATATGTCAAAATTCACTCTACTATCATGTATGTATAAAAAGAATTTTAAAAAAAATTTCTTGTTTTAAAGCACTGAGATTTGGGGGTTTACATGTTGATGCTGCATAGAAATAAAGTCTTATAGGCTGGATTTAAGAGTAACCTCAAGATCAAGTAGTCTCAGATCTTTGGATATATAATATGAATTGAATGAATAATGTCAGGTGGTAGTGATGGTCATCGTCATTGGCCATTTGGCCCCGCAGTGACCCTTGGGAAAAATCAGGAGTGGATATCGCCATCATACTTTGTAAGAGATGGAAAGGAGGCTCCTTCCTTTTGAGGATGTGCAGTAGTTTGGCTTGGAATGTCCTTCAAAGGCCCATGTGTCAAAAGGCTCCTCCCCAGCTTGGGAGTCTGGTAGAAACTTTCAAGAGGTGGAGACTGGTGGGAGGTCTTCAGGTCACTGGGGCGTGTGCTCCAAAGGAAGGATGCAGCCTGGCATGTCCCTCTCATCTCAGCCATGAGGCGGGCAACTGGTCTACCACAGGCTCCCTTCACAACGCACTGCCTGGCCACAGCCCCAGAGCCAAAGGGAGCAACTGACCACGGACCTAAGCTCCAAGACTGTGAGACAGAATAAACCTTTCCTCTTTGCAAGTGGTTTACCCCAAGTATTTGGGTTTTTTAAATTAAATTTTTATTTGTTTGAATTAGTTGTAACTGGCAGTAGAATGCATTTATACATTTTGATAGATCATACATGAATGGAACATAATCTCTCATTTTTCTGATTGTACATATTGCAGGATCACATGGTCATGCAGTCACACATGCACATGAGGTCATGATGTCTGTTTCACTCTACTATCCTTCCTTCCCCCGTACCCCTTTCCCTCCTTTCACTCCCCTCTACCTAATCGAAAGCAACTCTATTCTTCCCTATCCCCCCACCTTATTGTGAATTAGCTTCCGCACATCAGAGAAAACATTTGACCTTTGGTTTTTTGCATTTGGCTTATTTCACTTAGCATGATATTCTCCAGCTCTGTCTATTTATCAGCAAATGCCATAATTTCATTCTTCTTTAAGCTGAGTAACATTCCATTATACACACACACACACACACACACACACACACACATATATATATATCACATTTTCTTTATCCAGTCATCTGTTGAAGAGCTCCTAGGTTGGAATCAATAAATGGGATGGACTCAAACTACAGATTGGGAGAAAATCTTTACCACGTGCACTCAGATGAAGCATTAATGTCTAGAATATATAAAGAACACAATGGGCTGGGGTTGTGGCTCAGTGGTTAAAGCACTTGCCTAGCATGCATGAGGCACCGGGTTCGATTCTCAGCACCACATATAAATAAAAGAATAAAATAAAGGTCTATCAACATATAAAAAATATTTTAAAAAAAAGAACACAAAATATGTATAATCAGAAAAATAAGAGATTACGCCCTATTTATGTATGATCTATCAAAACGTATAAATGCATTCTACTGTCATGGACAACTAATTATAACAAATAAATATAAAACCACAAAAAATCAAATAACCCAATCAATAAATGGGCTAAGGAACTGATGAGACACTTCACAGAAAATATACAGTCGATCAACAAAGATATGAAAAAATGTTCAACATCTCTACCAATTAGAGAAATGCAAATCAAAACTACTCCAAGATTCCATCTCACCCCAGTCAGAATGGCGGTTACCGAGTATTTGTTATAGTGGCGCTAACTCTTTTCTTCAAGCAGGTGACAGAGCTGAGCTGAGATTCAAAGCCAGTGACCTTATTCCTTGCGCATTGCATTTCCTATTACCACTAGGATATCAGTTGAGTTTTCTGCATCATTCTCTTGATGCACTAAAAAAAAAAAAAAAAATCTTCCAGTGTAATCTGCTTTAACTGTCTTCCAACAAGTCATAACACATGCTCAGGTTGAATATCTCCACAGACCCAAATATCTAGGCATAGGAAGCTCTCAGCATAGAGAACAGTCCAATTGTATTTCAGAGAGGCATCTAATTAATAAACTAGTTAATATTCTTGTGTAGTGCAAGGTATTACCTGTGCCATACTAATACCCATCCAAAGACTTATTAAAAAAATATTTTGTATTCCAGAAATTGTCCTGGGGAAAAGACAATCTGTTTGCTTGGTTGTTTTCCCCTATTGGCAATTACCTGAAAGCTCAGAAAACTTTTTCTTGGAGTGCTTATCCCTCAGAAGCATGTCTAGGTCAGAATAATTACAATGTTTAATTGCAAATGAAGATCCTTTTAGGCATCTGAATGGGTTTTGAAAAATAAGTATCTGCTAGGTAGATGGAGTTCAAATGTGCTGAGACCACAGGCTGTATTGTTCCAAGCTGTTATTTTTGGTCCACTGAATAACAGCTGCTGCATATGGTGGTTGTTGAAATTTCTGCTAAAGATCCATTTTACTGGCACAAATAGTAAATGTTTGCATGTGCTATTTTGATACTTCTCCTGTGAGTCTCCATTTCCACATTTAAATATGGATCACATATGGTAAATCAAAATAACTTTTTGTATGTAAAGCATATGTCCAATGTGTAAACCAAAGAGACATAGTCAATGGTACTGTCAGGTTCCATATGCAACCTGGATGGGTGATAATTTAATGGAAAAATAATGTAGCCAGAACCATTTAAGAAAGGTTCATTTTCTCAGTAGTGGTGACATTGGCCATTGGCAACAATGACTACGTATGTCATGTGTAATAAATGCTGTTTGTTTTAGGCAGCTATTTTGGTGCTGTGACTAAATGATCTGATCAGCACAATTATAGAGGAGGAAAGGTTTATTTGGGGGCTCACTGTTTCAGAGGTCTCAGTCCATAGAAGGAGGGTTCCATTCCTCAGGGCTCCAGGTGAGGCAGAACATCATGGCGGGAGAGGGTGCAAGAGGGAAGCAAGTTGCATCATCAGGAAGCAGAGAGAGAGAGACCCCACTCTCCAGATAAAAAATATATACCCCAAAACCACACCCCAATTCCCACCTCCTCCAGGCACACCCACCACTTCAATTATCCCATCAGGGATTAATTCACTGACTGGGTTAAGACTCTCACAACCCAATCATTTCTCCTCTGAACTTTCCTGCATTGTCTCCCATGTGAGCTTTTGGGGGACACCTCACATCCAGACCATAATGCTATTGCTAAAATGTTAACATAAATACTGAAACACAAAGGTAATATGGTTAAAATGACATTAAAATTCCTCACTGCCTTTCTGTATATTTGAATTCGTAGCAACTATAAAGTTAAAAACCAGACTAGCTCTGCTGAATGTTCTTGATTTTATGAAAAATAAAATAGTTAAGGTATAGGAAAATGCCTACCATCCTGGCTGCCTGTCA
>JAJEJO010003466.1:455085-508470 GCA_020662805.1 Glaucomys volans | reverse complement strand
TAACCTGACCTACTGATGCTCTATCTGTGCGTGTCAATCAGAGACCACAAGCAGACCAACCCTTTCTCCATATGGACCTCTGAACAGAAAAGTCTATAAACCTTAAATTTCAGCCTTCTAGATCTAGGAAGTTCCTTCCATATGCCACACGCACGTGCGCGCACACACACACACACACACACACACCTGTTACGATACCCTTCTTCTCCTAGTCTGCTTAGGCACTTTTCTCCATGCTTTGGCCCACGAAATTCCCCATTCTGCGCCTCTGAATGAGCTGAAGGATGGAGGAGAAGCGGAGCAGGAGCAGCCCCTCCCCTGGAACAT
Source organism: Glaucomys volans (assembly GCA_020662805.1). NCBI lineage: Eukaryota > Metazoa > Chordata > Mammalia > Rodentia > Sciuridae > Glaucomys > Glaucomys volans. Next base: position 508,143 of record JAJEJO010003466.1, on the reverse strand, counting down.
CTGTGGTCTCACTTATAAAACTTCAGCTTTATTTCCTCAACTTTTATCAGCCCCCACCTTGGCATTGGTGTTTAACACCATAAAAGACAGAAAACATGCCTTTAAAAGATGCGATTGTGGGTAAAAACTCTAAGGAGGGAGAAGATGCACAGGAAAGCGTGAGCTGGCGTATTTTGAAAGTGTGAATTGCACACTGGAACCAATGTGCCACCAGAACCAGGGAAACACACCTTTGGAGGTGAAAATACGATTTTTGGGAAACTGTTAATAGTTGCTACAAAGTGCCGAGAAAATACCACTGAAAATTTATTATTCCTTTTATTTCTCACAACAAACATTAGAAAATTGAAAATAAGACCTTGTTACAAGAAAATTGAAGACGGGATTAACCTTTAGAGTTTTTGCCGAAATTAAATCTCCAAATTCTGCTGGAAAAGAGCCTCCTCCTCCCCTGCCCGTTCCTTCTCTGGGCCCCGTCATTGGGTGAGCTTGGCGTCAGAAGGAAGTTGGTGGACTTTTCTGCCCATGAGGAAAAACAAGACCAAATGTTCTCACATGCACCCAGATTTTAAAATGATGTCAGGGCTTAATCAGTTCTAAAGTCTGGGTCCCAACTAAGGATGTCCCCCAGGCATTGATCTGGGCGATACCTTATCTTAGGCAGGGCAACATTTTTATTTTTTGTACACTAATGGGGTACAACTCTTCATTTCTATGGTTGTGCACAATGTACATTCACACCATTCATGTGATCTTACATATACATAGAGTAATACCATCTGTCTCAGTCTACTATCTTTCCTTCTCCCACCCCCTCACACCCCATTTTCCACTACACCATCCAAAGTTCCTCCAGTCTTCTCTTACCCCTCCCCCACTAATGTAACATCATTCACTTATCCAAGAAAACATTCAGCCCTTGGTTTTTTGGGATTGGCTTTTTTCACTTGGCATGATATTCTCCGACTCCACCCATTTACCAGCAAATGCCATAATTTTATTCTTCTTTATGGCTGAGTAATATTCCACTGTGTATGTATACCACAGTTTCTTTATCCATTCATCAATTGAAGGGCATCCAGGTTGGCTTCATAGTTTAGCAACTATGAATTGAGCTACTATAAACATTGATGTGGCTGTGTCACTGTAGTGTGCTGATTTTAAGCCCTTTGGGTATAAACTGAGGAGTGGGAGAGCTGGGTCAAATGGTGGTTCCATTTCAAGTTTTTTGAGGAATCTCTACACTGCTTTCCAGAGTGTCTACACCAATTTGCAACTCCACCAGCAATGTATGAGTGTGCCTTTAACCCCACAGCCATGCCAACACTTATTATTGCTTGTGTTCCTGATAATAGCCATTCTAATTGGAGTTAGATGAAATCTTAGGGTGGTTTGAATTTGCATTTCTCTCATCACTAGAGATGATGAGCACTTTCTCATATACTTGTTGATCACCTGTATATCATCTTCTGTGAAGTGTCTGACCAGTTCCTTAGCCCATTTATTGAGTGGGTTCTTTGCATCTTTGGTGTTAAGTTTTTTAGGTTCTTTTCGAAGTTTCCAAGTGACTCAGATTTCACCCAAGTTTATGAGCAACTAAGACCTGGAAATTATTTTTATTATTAAAAAATAGAGGGAAAAAGTATAAAAAACTTAGTAAAAGGTAAGATCAGAATCTGCCTCCTCTTCCTGTAACATGTCATCACATACACAGGGAAGATGGAATTTTGTTCTTCAGAGACGAACACGAAAAAGCATTTGAAATAGACATTATTGTCTCATGTACATGTATGACTGCATGACCATGTGATCCTGCAACATGTAGAGTCAGAAAAATGAGAAGTTACACTCCATTTACATATGATCTATCAAAATGTACAAATGCATCCTACTGTTATGTACAACTAATTAGGACAAATAAAAAATTTTAAAAGGCATTTGTATTTTGCATTAATTGACTCTTCTATATACAACAACAAATGTGCAGGAAATGTTCAAGAGACTCAATAGCTGGCTGAGAGTAGAGTTCTCTTAAACAATGATAAAATGGGTAGCAATATGAGAGAAATATTATTATGTTTATTAATGTGCATAAAATATCTAATTGTGCATCTTGATGTCTTATGATGCTCTGTGATTTACTAAATGCTTCTGTGTACGGTGCTTTATTGGATTGTCTCAACCACCTTACCTGGGAGAATGGAAGGTATTTTCATTGTGCAGGTGAAGATTTCCAAGCCAGGAACGTCAGATGGGATGATAGAGGTGATAAATTCTTGAGGTGAGGCCCCCAAAATCCAGTTCAATGTCCTTGAGACTATGCCTGAATTTCCTAAACCAGCATTCTTGTCTTTTGTTAAATTTTTTTATTTATTCTAATTAGTTTTACATGACAGTAAAATGTATTTATTCATTTTGATACATCATACATAAGTGGGGTGTAACCTCTCATTTTTCTGATTGTACATGTTGCAGGATCACATGGATCATGTAGTCACACATGCACATGAGGTCATGATGTCTGTTTCACTCCACTATCCTTCCTTCCCCCATACCCTTCCCTCCCTTCACTCCCCTCTACCTAATCTAAAGTAACCCTATTCTTCCCTAGGGTCGCCCCCACATTGTGAATTAGCATCCGCATATCAGAGAAAACATTCAGCCTTTGGTTTTTTGAGACTGGCTTATTTTGCTTAGCATGGTATTCTCCAGCTCCATCCATTTGCCTACAAAGGCCATAATTTCATTATTCTTTAAAGCTAAGTAATATTCCATTGTGTCTACATATCACATTTTCTTTATCCATTCATCTGTTGAAGAAACACAGTTTGACTATTTGAGATGAGCTGCTATAAACATTGATGTGGCTGTGTCACTGTAGTGTGCTGATTTTAAGTCATTTGGGTACAAACTTAGGAGTGGGATAGCTGGGTCAGAGGTGGTGCCATTCCAAGTTTTCTGAGGAATCTCCACACTGCTTTCCAGAGTGGCTGCACCAATTTGCAACCCCACCAGCAATGTATGAGTGTACCTTTTCCTCCACATCCTCACCAACACTTATTGTTTTTTTGTCTTCTTGATATTTGCCATTCTGCCTGGGCTGAGATGAAATCTTAGTTTTTATTTATATTTCTCTAATTGCTAGAGAGGTTGAACAAATAACCCAATCAATAAATGGGTTAACAAACTGAACAGACATTTCACAGAAGAAGATATACAATCCATCAATAAATACATGAAAAAACATTTCTTATTCTTAAGAGCTGCTAGCCCTTTGGATAATCCTGGGTCCAGGACTTGTGGGTATTTCTGTAATTTAATAACCACTCTCTTGAAAGGTTTTTATGACTAAATGTATAAAAAAGGAGAGTGCCCTACATGAGACTAGGGTAATACTACTTCTCTGATCTTCTGTGCCTGGAGAAAAGATAACTTCCCTGAAGAGAAAAATACAATGAGAACCATAATAGGCTCTCTTTTGTTCCAGACTCTGTATGTGGTACATTAAGTCCATTAATGGCATTTAATAGTTGACTTAATCTTCTCAATAAGCTTATCTCCACTTAACACAGAGAGTAAGACTCAGATTTGTGGAACTCCAGGTCCATGCTCTTTCTATAATTCAGAAAACAGAGCAGAAAATAAAGAAGCAATCTTTCCAGGGAGTTGTTCTGAGTTCCAGTCTTGACTCTGTCAACAACTGGTATCACCCGTGGAAACTACTCTTCGCTTCTCAGAAGGTCAAGTTTCTAGGGTCCTCTCTCACTCTAAACTTGTATATGTTGATGAAATTGGAATTTGACTTTTCTAGACAACACATCAGGCTTTGGCTCTTGGACATTTTTCATCTATTTTTCTACTTAGTTTGAACCAAAGGACTCAATTTTCTTCCAGGGAACCACCCATTCTTCCACTGTGACTGGCAGAACTCCAGGGAGGGTTGCCCCATCCCTGACCTCCTGAGGGGACTTGTGGCTTCAACCTCCCCAATCCTAGGCTCTTCTCCATGGTAATTCATCGACAGGAGGTCACCCCATTTTGGTCGAAGAGATCAGAGAAAACACATACTTTTCCACATTAGTCAAAGAGAAGCTAGTTTTCTTTCCTGCTGGAGATGGAAGCATCATGAAATAGGTCTAGAGCTAATGGTGCTTGTTGGGGGTCTTCACATTAAACTAAGAGGAGATCAGAGCCCATGGATGCACCCATGATCTGCCAGTATTGTTGGAATTGCTGAATCAAGTTTTCTTTAAAAAATCCAAGTGATCTGATGAACAAATGTCCCTTTTTAAGTTAACTTGGCTTTATTTCCAGTCGCTTGGAATGGAAAATCTTCTAGGCACCTCTAATCATCCCACTTGACTTCCCTGGGCTGGGTATCTTCACCTGCAGAATGAAAATACCTTCCCATTCTCCCAGGTAAGGTGTTTGAGACAATCCAATAAAGCACCGCACACAGAAGCATTTAGTAAATTATAGAAAATCATAAAATGTCAAGTTGCACAATTAGATGTTTTATGCACATTAATAAACCTACTAATATTTCCTTCCCATTGCTGTTTTATCATGGTTTAAAAGAACTCTACTCCTCAGCCAGCTGTTGAGTCTCTTGAACATTTCCTGTGCATTTGTTGTTGTGTATAGAAGATTAGATTAATGCAAAGTAGAAATGCTTTTTTAAATTTTTTATTTGTTCTGATTAGTTGTCCATGACAGTAGAATGCATTTGTACATTTTGATAGATCATACAAAAATGGAGTGTAATCTCTCATTTTTATACTTCTACATACTGGAGGATCACATTGGTCATGCAGTCATACATGTACATGAGGTCATGATGTTTCTTTAAAATTCTTTTTAGTGTTCTCTGAAGAACAAAATTCCATCTTCCATCCTATTGGAAGGATAGGACATTGGGTATAGAAAGGAAGCACTCAGTGATTACCATGTGTTTAGACCATGGTTTGCCTCTATGACCAGGGGACTCAGTTTAATCTGAGTTCCAGCAATGATTCATTATAAAGATGTGGTTTATAAGCAAAAGAAAGTCTCATTCAAATAAGATTAAACAATAGAAGTAGTTAATGTCACACGTGGCTGTCAGGACTGAAGGTTCATCAGAATCGAAGGAATTTTTGGGAAAGGCTGATCTCACTTAGCATAACAGTCTCCAATATCATCCATTTACCTACAAATGCCATGATTTTATTCTTCTTTATGGCTGAATAATACTCCATTGTGTATATATACCACAGTTTCTTTATCCATTCATTTATTGAAGGGCATCTAGGTTGGACTCTGATAAGTGAATGTTGATGAATTATGCAGGGTGGAAGGGTGGCTAGAATGGAGGAAGGATAGATAGCATAGAGGGAAGGGCGGGGTAGGGTGGGGGTGGGGCGGTAAGAATAATAACAGAATGTGTGACAGACATCATTGCCCTGTGTACATGTATGAATGCACAGATGGGGTGACTCTACTTTGTGTACAACCAGAGAAACAATAGCTGTACTCCATTTGTGCTCAATGAATCAATAAGTAAATAAAAAAAAATACCAAAAAAAAAAAAAAAAAGAATCAAAGGAAACAACAGTACTACAAAGATCCCATTCATTCTGTCTTTCCTCTGCTCCTTTTCCGGGGCTATTTCATCTGATACTGTCCCAAAATAGCCACCAGCAGCCCCAAGAGCTCCTAACTGCTTGATTCTCTTCCTGGAAGCCAAAAGAACATCATTCCCTATTGCTCACTTAAAAGTGCAAGGAGGATTTCTTTCGGAGAAACCCTCATTAAATATCTGCTTATAACTAATTGGCCTTCTTTGGTTCCTATGCCCTGGAACTCTACCCGTGGCCCTGGAAATTGGATGTGCTAATCAGCTGAAGTTGAAGAGAGGTTCAGATTCACCAGCGGCATAATGACTAACTGAGAGAGGTGGAGAACCTCACATCCAGTCAGGACGCTGTTGCCAGGAGGCTGAGGGACTTGGACGCTGGGCAGTACGACATTATAAATGTTAAGTACTGGCCGCACCAAATGGCCAAACAATTACAGAGGATTAGATACAAATGCAAGTGACTGGGTCCAAGCCTGGGAGCTCTAGGTGGATGCCAAGCAGATGAACTTCTCTAGTGCTTCCAAGTTGTGCAATGTGTGCGGAAGAACCTTCATGAAGGAAGTTAGGTAGAATCCAGAAGGGAGTGAGGCCCATTGAGGTGGGGGTCTGGGCTAACCCCCAAAACCACATGTGATATCTGGATTGATCCATTTGCATGGATACCCCTGGAAGGTCAATAAGACATTGTGCATAGTGGAGCCAAGCCATTTCCGGGAAGGAAGATGTCAGTGATACTGAGCCTTTTGGTTTAAACACAGATGTGTGCAGTTCAATGACCACATTAACCCCCAAACATGGGTTCTACTTACAGAAAACATGCAAAACGGAATGAATCTGCACTCAAGTCAGGCATTTCCAGTTCTCCCTGTGATTTATGTTTAATTCAGCAAGTATAGAGTTCTCCTTTCACCAAGATCCATCCTACTGGCTAGGTTGTAGGAGTGGGTCCAATGACTCAATGCTGCATTAACCCTACAAAATTATCTCAATTCTTAACAAAATTCTCTTGGAGAAGGTATTATTCAGCATTCTTGTTGCACAACCAAACTCTGGATAAACTAAGCAGAAATTAATTGATTGAAAAGTTAGAATGGAGCAAACAAAATGATTAGGATCTGGAGAATTTGGATTGGAAAGAGATGTCCAGCATCACTGGTTGCAAGAATCTTAACAATTTTCTAGAAGCAATAAGCTCTCTGGGCACTATTAATGCTTCTTGCAATAGGTAACTTGCAAGTTTCTTATAACTTGCATCCTTGCTCAAGAGAGAAAACGTCTGATTGGTCAAATCAAAATTGCTTACTTCCAGGTGCGGTGGTGTACGCCTGTAATCCCAGCACTTGGGAGGCTGAGGCAGGAGGATGGAGAGTTCAAAGCCAGCCTCAGCAACTTAGCGAGGCCTTAAGCAACTCAGTGAGACCTTGTCTCTAAATAAAATACAAAATAGGGCTGGGGATGTGGCTCAGTGGTGGAGTGCCCCTGGGTTCAATCCCCACTACCAAAAATAATAATAATAATTGCTTACTGGGGAGGAGAGAAGAAGAATCTGGTCTCTGCAAAAGAAGGATCTATCTGATCCCTGCAGACACACAAGATTCTCCATCAAAAACTACTACATCTTAGTATTCCTCCAAAGTGACCAAGGATTTACCTGCAAGGCAGCTAACATCTGATAAATGATCTCACTAAAAGTATCTCTCTTTCACAGATAGGGAAACAGAGGACCAGAGAGATGAGTCACAAATTCCTTTAATGTCACCCAAAGAGTTAGCAAGTGAGCCCCTGGATTAGGCTATGAGAGTAATTAATAATGTATATAGATTCCTGGGGTACAGAATTGATCTCTCTTTGATATCCTGCTTGCATTTTCTCTTAGTTTTCAAATTTTATAATTTTAATTTACAATGTGACGATTCAGTCAGATTTACAAAGTATCACTGGAGCCATCCTTCATTCCATGATTCCACATGATTTTCCTTTATAAGGTTCTCCCTCCAAACCCACCAGAGTCATGCATCTTGAGGATTATCAACTATTTGGTATATTTAAATCTCAGTTGATCCACAAGGCGTTAAAGCTCGTAGGGACACCCCCTCTTGTTAGGTATTTAGATTTCAGACATAATTCAAAAATATATATTCATTCATTCTGTGTGTGTGTGTGTGTGTGTGTGTGTGCGTGCGTGCTGTGGATTGAACTCAGGGATGCTTTACCCCTGAGCCGCATCCCTGTCCCTTTTTGTTTTCCTATATTAAGACAGGGTCTTATATTTAGTTTCTTAGGGTCTTGCTAAATTGCTGAGGCTGGCCTCGAACTTGAGATCCTCCTGCTCCGGTCTCTGGAGTTGTTGGAATCACAGGCATGGACAACCACAACCAGTTTCATTCATTTTTATTCAAAAAATTAGTTGGGGTGTGTAACGGTGACATTATTACTACAATGTATTATTAGTGAGACATTTAGTTGCTAGTGAAATCAACCCTGCCCCCCATACTAGTTTATGTGAAATTAAAATTAAAAATTTGACTCTTAACCAAACCATGAATGGGAAGAAATGAAGCCAGTCTTGGGGAATGCAGAGTGTCCAGCAGGTCTGACTTCCCTCTGTCTCTGCCTCTCTAACCCACTCTCCCTCTCCCTGTCTGGTCTCTGACTCTGCATCCTGATCTCATCCACACAGGACATCTGCTCCCACATGAGTGGATCCTGGGTATCAGACAATCCTAGGACCAAAACCACATAAGTAAGCTACTCACCCAAACCAAAAGCAGCCTCTTCTCACCATCTCCAGCTGAACACTTCCACCAGGGATCTGCCACTCCCTGGATCCCTGGAGGCTAGATCACAGGCCCAATCCCGGGGCCCAAACTAGCAGGTGCTTCAGAAGAAATATCAAAGAATTCCCTCCAACGAATGTGCTCCCCAGTGTCCTCAAAGCTCCCCGTACAGCATGCAAAATGTGAAACATAAAAATTACTGTTAATCACGACCGAGATAAAAGCTCCTCGGAAGAAGTACATGAGTACAATAAAAAGTCATTTAATACAGATCATCAGGAAAAGGATTTTTCCAAGAAGGTAATACCTAAAATGACACAGAAAGTGTAGGAGTTAATTGCACAAAGGATGTAAAGTTCCCAGGCAGAGGGAAAAAGGGGGAAAAAATGGAAAGTGTATTTTAGGCCACCAAATATGCATGGGATCAAAATTAGAAGGTTAAAATATCAAAAGGGACCTTGGATAACCTTTAATAAGGTTTTTGAAGAAATGTGTGTTGGCTAATGTTTTATTGCCTTCATTAAAATAGTTTCTTAATGTAAGTATACTTAAGGGGGTGCTGGGGGAGAATAGAGGTACTTTGGATTAGGCAAAGGGGAGTGAAGGGAGAGGAGGGGTGTAGGGGTAGGAAGGACAGTGGGATGAATGGACATTGTTACCCTATGTGCATATATGATTACATGAAGGGTGTAACTCTACATGTACAATCAGAGGAATGAGAAGTTCCACTCCATTTATGTAGGATGTGTCAGAATGCACTCTACTGTCATGTAAAACTAATTAGAACAAATTTTAAAAAAGAAAGAGATCTCCTTCTGCCACTTCCAAGATGGCACGATGACCTCCAACCATCCATTTCTGTTCTTGAAACTGCCCTTTGCCTACCATCCTGTGAAGCGGATTGGGTTGGACTAGGTGTCCTCCCTGATGGTTTGAGTCTCATGCAGATGGTGGAAGCGTTCATGTAAAGAGAACAATTTGGGGTGAGGGTGGAAGGGGATTAAGAGATAGAGAATGTTCAGAGGTGGAATGATTGGATTAGGAGAGCTGCAGCCTAGTCAGTGGATTGAGCTACTTGTATGGATTCATGGGTTGGTAACTATAGGCAGGTAGAGTAGCTGATGGAAGTAGGTCATTGGGGCGTGAGTTGTGGTTGACATTTTGTCCCTGTGGGTGCTATTTGATAAAGGACTTGGTTCACCAGGGTGTTAAAGAAATCATGTGGAAATATAATGAGATGGAAGAAAAAAAAATTTAACTTAGTCATAGCCAGGATTAAGGGATCTGGAGGGATTATTCTGATGAGTCATGTGAGGTATGGAGGAGGCCCTGAAGACAGAGAAGAGCCTTAAAACTGTTCTCCATGAAAATTCAGTCTTGATAACTGGATAGGCTTTGTTTTTCTGGTCAGGGTCTACTAGCTAGTTGCCAAATTGAGCTGCTCAGGAAAACAAAATAAAGGCTCACAAAAGCTAAAAGTCATGGTCCTCCAACTCCCTCTGTTTCTTACAAACATTTCAGACTTTCTTCTAAAACACTGAAGACGTGTTTATTGCCTGTTGGTTTGAAGGGTTGCCAGGGTATTAGATGGTCTAGAAGACAGGCAGGTGTGGGTACAGCTCGGGATGAGGAAGCACCTTCTAGACTCCTGAGCATCATGCTATTGCATTTTAATCAAGGTAGGGAACAGAGTCAGGGGCACACATCTTCATCTTCCTCAAACCTTTGCCAGGGAACAGATCTTAAGAACAGATCTTAAGATCTGTGCAAACATTTGTCAATTTTCTGGTACAATGGAACCTCCTTTGAGGTCCTGTGACTTAGGTGCAGTGTTAGGGTGGACATTCCCTAACCCAGAGGACATCCAGAAAGCTCCTGATTCAGAGAGGGCAGATGTTATGGTGTAGATACAAGGTGTCTCCAAAGCTCAGGTGTGAGACAATGCAAGAAAGTTCAGAGGTGGGCTGATTAGGTTAGGAGAGCTATGACCTAGTGAGGGGATTGAGCTACTTGTATGGGGATTCATGGGTTGGTAACTGTATGCAGGTAGGGTGTGGCTGATGGAAGTAGGTCACTAGGGGTGTGAATTGTGGTTTAGATTTTTGTCCCTGGAGAGCAGAGTTCTCTCTGATTCCTCATTGCCACATCCTGAGCTGCTTTCCTCCACCACTCCCTTCCGCCATGATGTTCTGCCTCACCTCAGGCCCAGAGCAATGGAGTTGACCCAACATGAACTGAACCTCTGAAACCACGAGTCAAAATATTTTAAACTTTTCCTCTTCTAAGTTGTTCCTGTGATATTTGGGGTCAAAGCCATGAAAATCTCACTCAAACTGCAGACAAAGGAAGGATATGATTGGGTCACTAATGATCAAAGACCTTCAGCATGCAAGTTGGCAACCCAAGGGAACATCTAACTGGGAACGTGAGAAGGCTGAAGTGTGTTCACGTTTTCTGGGAACGCTGCTAGACATGGAAGTGGAGTGTCACTATTCATTGTTACTGGAGGAATAGCAGATTTAAGGTACATCTGTGATCTTCAGAGGCAATTGCTGTAAATACCATTCATCCTATTACATGCCTTCTGGAAAGGAACATGAACAGACTAATTTGGTTGCTCATTGCAAGGAAAGGAGTCATCAGGATGCATTTTTAATCCAAATAGATCTCTTGTGAAATTATTTTCCGGAGACATCGTTTAATGACACAAACTAAAACGGAATCTATAGCTAATTTTGGAATCAGGAGAGAGCACTGAGATTTCAGGCTTCTTTGCTCAGCACCATTCTCCTGTATAAATAGAGAAGAGCAAAGTTGTTGTTGGGTGTAGTTTGCTTGTTTTGATTTTTTTAGCATTGAAGGAGAGTTGGAAAACTATTTTAAATGATGTCTGTATTCTTGTTGGTGCAGAAAGAAAATTTATTTGGCTTCCAGAAAACTATCTCTCGATTTTCAAACTATTTCATCCCTTCCCTGCTGAAGAAAATAATATGTTAGAGAACATTATAGACCCCCCCAGCAAAATTAGGTGGACTTTTTTGTTGTTTTTCCTTTTGGAGGTGTGGGGGAGGTACTGGGAATTGAACCCAGGAGTGCTTCACCACTGAGCCACATCCTCAGTCATTTTTATTTTTTTAATATTTTGGCAGGGTCTTGCAGATTTGCCTAGGGCCTCACTAAGTTGCTGAGGCTGGCTTTGAACTTGAGATCATCCTGCCTCTGCCCTTTTCCCTCTTGGTGAAGTTGTTCTTATTTATTCTAGGCCTGGTTCTCCTCTTGTAGAATGGAGGTGGAGTATCCTTTTTAATTCTACTGCAATTGTATGGAACTTTGAGAAAATTTAGTTTCAATTCATCTGTCCATTTACTAAGAGGAGAATTTCTTTCATTATCTTGAAGATCAGAGACTGAAGTTTGCATCGACCGATTTCTCATGCAATGCTTTTGTGTTATATAAACAATAACTAAATCCTTGATAATTTTTTAAATTTTTCATAACTGTTTTATTTTTTTTCTTCTTTTTTTAATTTTTACTGACTTCATTTTGATTCATTATACACATATGGGGTACAAATTTTCATTTCTATGGTTGTGCATGATGTACATTCATATCATTATTGTGAATCACACATGTACATAGGGTAGTGATTTCTGCCTCATTCCACCATTTTTCATACCCCACCCCCTCCCCCTCTCTGCTTATTTTGAAGCTGATAAAGATAATGTTGATGAAGAAGGTGATGAGGGTGTTAACTATGTTGCTTATAAAAAATAAGTTGTGTATGGATATACATTTAGTAAAGCTCTAAGAATCAAAAGGGAACAATGTGGAAATGATTCTCAGTAAGCACAGATCACCATATTAGTGATGCTAATATGATTCACATAGGTATCCAGTCATCTGACTTCTGTTGCCTTATTTTGTAAGCATTAATAAATGCTTACAAATGATAAAGATAAATGCGTGCCACTCTGAGTTCTTTGGAGCAAAGGACAAATGGAAACTCATAAGTCGTTTTGCTACCTCAGGATTATTAAAGTTATTAAAAACCATCAAGCCCAAATTAAAATGCACCCAAATCTGCTATATTTGCAAGTCTAAAATGCTGCTCTTAAAAACTATGCATGGGCTGGGCTTCTGACTCAGTGGTAGAGTGCTTGCATAGCATGCCTGAGGCCCTAGATTTGATTCCCAGCACCACATAAAAATAAAATAAAGGTGTATATATTATTTTTAAAAGCTATGCATATAGTGATAGTTTTATTTCCAAAGATCAAAAGACAGACAGGTTTTTGTCCCTAAACTTTATTATTAGCAATTTCAGTAATAAAATACTAGAATACATTGCACACATAAATCACAATCGTTTGAATATGTAATCTGATTACGAGTGTCATTAACGTACAGCCTGTGATGTTTGCCAAGGAATTTAAATTGTCTCTGAAAAAGTTATCTGAGCATGGTCCACAGAAACATGTGAGAGGTAGAAGGAAACCAAAATATCAAGATGAAGTATGTCCACAAAATGGAGCAGAACACCAGCTAATAAGAATTAAGTATTTCAAAATCAATGCACATGGAAAGATGGTGGGTGTTGCTGGGAGCATGAGATCCTTATCTGTAGTTATGGTTTGGATGGGAGGTGTCTCCCCAAAAGCTCATGTGTGCAAGAATGCAAGAAGGTTCAGAGGTGAAAGGATTGGGTTAGGAGAGCCTTAACTTAACCAGCGCATTAATTAACTGATAGGGATCAATTGGGTGGTAATTATAGGCAGGTGTGGCTGGAGTAGGTGGGTTACTGGAGGTGTGCAATTGGGGTGTGTACTTTGTCCCTGGTGAGCAGAAGGCTCTCTGTTTCCTGGTGCCATGCTCAGTTCCTTTCCTCCTCCACACCCTTCCACCATGATGTTCTGCCTCACCTCAGGCTCAGAGCAATGGAGTCGGCCATCTATGGACTGAGACCTCTGAATCCATGAGCCCCACATAAAATAGTTCCTTGTCTGGTCCTTTGGTCACAGCAAACTAAAACACCTCTAATGCTCTTTTTTTTTAAAATTTATTATTATTTTTTATTTTGACAGACTTCATTTTGATTCATTGTACACATATGGGGTACAGATTGTCATTTCTATGGTTGTGCATGATGCACATTCATATCATTCTTGTTAATCACACAAGTACATAGGGTAATGATGTCTGCCTCATTCCACCATTTTTCATACCCCCACCCTCTCATTTCCCTCTACATAATCTAAAGATCCTCCATTCCTCTCTCTGTATTGATACGTAAAGAGTAGAAATGCTACAAAGGTGTTCCCAACCTAGTCCACCAAAATACATGACTCCTCAACCTCACAACACATATACCATCTTAAAAAAATTCCATGAAAGACACACATAACTAAAGAGACTTAGATATCTCAATAATGAGTCTTCATTTTTCAAGAATCCTAGCAACTGCAGGAATCTGATATACTTGGACACTTCTCTTAGGAATGCTTACATGGTAAATCAGTGGAGATCTCATGGTTTGGTAATGGTGGCCAGGAAAACAAACTGTAGTTGAATCTGACATCCCAGCTAAGAAGTGCAATGTGTGAAAAGTATATGCTTATAAATGTAAGACCATTGCATATGAACAGACTTGATTCATGAAGCCTTCTGACTCCTAGAAAGACTAGTCAATAATTAGCATTGATACCAAATAGATAAACAGATCAAAAACTGTTAGTTTCAAATATATCTTTGTGATGGTGACAGGCTCTAGTGAAAACAACCATCCTCAACAAATATCTGAGCCATCGATTGATCAGAGTCGTTCACACCGTCACAATCATTTGCAAACATGTGGGGTTCAGTTATCCCTAGCTGCTCAAACAGACTCATTCAGGACCCCCAAAGGTCAAGAGAGATCCAGGATCTTTTCATTTTTCTGATATCTCTGGCATATTAAAAATTAGGAAATGCCAAATAAGGTAAGAAAAATCATGAAAAGTGTTTAATATTTGTATTGAACAAATACCTCTCTGATGAAGGTCATTTTTTCTTTCAGTTTGGTCAGTGTTTCTGGGACTCCATGTATCTTACCTGAAGATGAGCTCATACCTCCCTATTGCGATCCTCAGGCTTCCCTTGTGGTATGGGATTTGATTTTCAGGCATGAGCGTTGGGGGGGAAGAATAATAGGCAAATACTTTATGCAAATATAATTATGTAGGGAGGAATGATGGACAAATAGAAAATGCTGTTTGAAAGTCAGAAAAAAAGTCAAGGGTGGAGGAGAGGGATAAATATTTAAAGTATTGAAGCATAATATTTGAAAGTGACTTCTCGCTCTTAATGATTCTCTAACAAAGTATCCTAGATTCGAGGCGTCCGAGTACATGCCTTCACATTGCATGGGAAGGACAGTGTGTCAAGCACATAAATAAAAATGAGAATCGAAAAGGGAGCAAAAGAGACATCACCTCCTAATGCTGTCCTAGCAGCGTCTGATGTGTTGCCGGTGCTCAAAAAATATTTCATATGAAAGATCAAATGCTCATGTTATTGCACTGATGCCTAGCAAGGTGATTTGGGTGATTGCATTTGGTAGCCCAGGAATTATTTTCCTTTTCTTAATGAATTTGGAGAATCTCCAATTCCAAGCTGAGTTTCAAGTGTTTTATCTCTTTGGGTTTTTGTTGCTGTTTGTTTGTGGCTTTGTGTGTGTGTGCGCTCATGTGTACTGATAGTTGAACCCAAGGATGCTCTACCACTGAACTACATCCCCAGCCCTTTTTATTTTATTTTTGAAACAGGGTCTTGCTAAGTCACCCAGGCTGGCCTTGAACTTGGTGATCCTCCTGCCTCAGCCTCCTCAGTAGCTAGGATCACTGGCATGCACTGCACCTGGCTGATTCTTCTCTTAATATGCTTTGTTTCTGCCCAGCAGGTAGGACTCTGTGGGCATGAAGTGTGAGGGTTTTAGTAGGTATCCTGGATGGTGACTTCACGAGATATATAATCAAACCTGCATTCAGTGCATGGACTCTTGCTAAGGGCAGGTACTGCGTGAACTCTCCACCTGAATCCAATGCTCTGTGAATACTGTTTAATTTTTAGGACACAACATCCAGGACCCACATCTCTGCTGTACTTCACTGCCGTGTGTGATAACCCAGCTATTATTGAGAGCTCGGACTAATGGTCCCTGAAGGCATATTTTCCTAATTCTTGGCATGATTAAGAACAGAAGCTTCAGATGCATAAAACCCCAGGGAATTGCACCGAGGTGGACACTTGTTTATTCTGGTGTCCCTGTGCCACAATGGTCTGCAGGCAGAATATACTCAAGCAGCATGCACACAGCTTATCTCTGAATAACTGGAGCCAAACTGTCTCTTTTTGCACTTGAACTAGACCTTCTATTTTCTCTTTTTTCCTTTATGCAAATGGAGGTATTCCTGAGAACCAAGTCAAGCAAATCCCTAATGCTTTGAACTTTCATGTTCAAATCTATTTGATGGTAATAAAATATCCAGAAAAATTAATACTTATATTTCCTTCATGAAATGTAACTCTTTTTTTCATTAAAAAGCCCTTATATTTTGAGGAACATAGAGTGCTATGGTTTATATGTGATGTCCCCCAAAAGCTCATGTGTGAGACAACAAGAAGGTTTGGAGGAGAAATGATCTGGTTATAAGGTTATGAGAGCCTTAATCCAATCAGTGAATTGATCCCTGATGGGATTAACTGGGTGGTGACTGGAGGCAGGTGGGGTGTGGCTGGAGGAGGTGGTTCATTGGGGGCATGGCTTTGGGGTATATATTTTGTATATGGTGAGTGGAGTCTCTCTGCTTCCTGATCTTCATGTGAACTGCTTCCCTCTGCCGCACTCTTCCACCATGATGTCCACCTTCACCTTGACCCCTGAGGAATGCAGCCTGCTACCTGTGTAATTAAGACCTCTGAAACTGTGAGCCCTCAAATCAACCTTTCCTCTTCTGCAGTTATTCTGGTTGGGACCCTTAGTCACAGCAACGAAAAAACTGACTAAAACATGTAGTCAACAAAACAATAACTTTTGTCACAATAGAGTCTTCAATCTATTTTTGATTATTGTATATTTATTATTAAATATCAACTATTGTTAATCATAAAGAAGATGGAAAGCTCATTCTGTCTTACAGTCGAGACAGAAATGAATCTATGTACTTTGATTTAATTACCATATGATCTTCAGTAAGTACAGGGAAAGTCAAAATATTGCAGAATTCTGTATATCCCGGGAAGTCATCTTTTAGCCATTCTTCTAAAATGGGACTTTTGTGAGTGTAGCAATAAAAAAATTAGTCACAGGCCACAGCAGAACATGTTTGTTTAGTACTGAACTGTGAGATGAAGGAGGGAGCAACGATTCACCTTGACTACAGGGAGTGATTTTGGAAAGAATAAAAATGACAAGTAAAGACGTTTTATTTCCAAGCATTTAAGAGGCAATTATAGACAAATCAGAGTTAAAAAAAAATGATGAAGCAGTATGTATTTGAAAGCTTATGAATAACAAATAAGACTTATGCAGGTAATAATAGGTTGTACCCAAGTTGCTAGAATATTCTGTCAATATTAAGAAGGACAAATACATCCACGCTCAGCTATTTGAAGAATAAATCCACTTGTGTATTTTTATTACTCCTCCAAAAGAATAAAAGCGTACTTAGTAAGCAAGTTTATGGTCCTAATCAGGGTCAAACTCTTAACAATAGGTCAACTGCTAACATATAGAAAAGGACCCCGAACAGTAACAACGTTAGTTAAAACTGTGAAATTCGCCTGACCTGGTACAATTTCGGGACAAAGGCATTATGCTCAAATGGTCTTCAGAGACTAAATTACCACAACTAAACGGCAAATGTCTTGAGCGAGGGCCATTTCTTGATATGTTGGTTGCACATTTCTCAAAAAGAAGGTTTTAAGATGCTTGTTTATTTTTTTTTATATTTTTGCAAGAGTTTAACCTTTCTCATTGACCTAAAAAGGGACAATACCATTCTTCAATAATTACTTGTAAAACCAGCGAAAGAAATGTGCTGCTCTTAACTTGCAGGTCGAGAATAACCTTTGAGGGTTTAGGACATTCAATTAAATTACACAGGAGATGTGTTTTTTAACAACTTAGCACAATAACAGAAAGGCAGATTCTGCAAAGTGTTACTTCTCCAGAGCTTTTCTGGCAAAAAAAACACTTTTATCTAAAGAGTTAGGGTTGTATTTGTGTGTGCTTTGGTTCATGAAGTTTCATGAAAGGTAATCAGACCCCCTAGGAAACTGAGTCAGCATGAAGGGGGGACCCCCCCCACACACACACACACACTTGGAACCCCAAATCTTGCAATCTACTCAGAAGGATTTCAGATGTGCTGCTCTGAGTAGCAGGCATGAGTTTATTAGAAGGGATGGAAAAGGCAAAGGGGACACTCTCAAGGGAGAAAGTGGGTCCTTTCAGAGAGCAGAGGGATAACATGCCTCTCCTGCCCTCCAGTTGTCTTGGGGGTCCCAGAGAAGTTTCCAGAGAATTCTGCCTGCTTCCACCTCTTGACCTTTACTGGACACAAGATGACATCAGACTCTCAAGTCTCCATGGCCATGCCCGTTCTAGGTCATGTGGCCCATGATGACCAGTTCTAACTGGACCCTGTTCCTACAGACTTGATGATGAGGGGGAACTCTCCTTATCTCCCTGAGTTCTGGGATCTGGTCTACGTAAGGGTCACTAAAGGTCCCCCTGCAGGGTAACTTACATTCCTCGTTTATTTAAGGGCTTGCATTTCTCCTGCAGGTAACAGGTAGTTCTCTGAGGAAGGTGACATTCTTGTGAACTTAAGCCAGTTAGGGCTGCAGGTAAATTGCTTCTCAAATGTGAAAGCTTGTGGGGATCAGCATGGTGGGTCCCGGGGATAGAACAATCTCTCAGCCTCTTATTCTCACTTGTCAGCAGGATCTGACCTACAGGCACTGACTTTCATTTCCAATATTTTTATTGTCTAAAGCAATCTTATTAAAAGCAAGTCAAGTAACATTCAAGCATTGATTTTTCTTCCATACTAAACTTTCGTAGTGGATGTATCCACTATTACAGATAATTATTTATTAGTATTATTGTTAATCATTATTATTAATATTGATGATTATAGGTTATTGCTAATCATAATGAGACAAGGAAAGCTAGTTCCATCTTACACTCTTTAGCCACTACTCTTAAAATTCCTTCTGTAGATTCAGAGCATAATAAACATTATGGGGTGAAAGGGACAGCATTCACTGACTGACTTCCATGGGGATTGAACTTGGGGGACTTGGCTACTGAGCCACATCCCCAGTCTTATTTTGTAATTCATTTAGAGACAGGGTTGCTGAGTTGCAACCTTACTGAGTTGCTTAGCGCCTTGCTTTTGCTGAGGCTGGCTTTGAACTTGCGATCCTCCTGCCTCAGCCTCCAGAGTCACTCGGATGATAGGCACAGGCCACCGTGCCCAGCAAACTATATCCTCTTAAACCCTGAAGGGACAGGTTGGAAGAGAAGCCCAGCCCTTGTGATTGCATGATCCCTTCCTGTAAAGATTTTAAAATGTATCCACATTAGATAGGAAAGAAAAATTTTTTAAATTTACAATGTTGATTTTAAAGGTACATCGCTATGAGACACCCAATTTATTGCCTCTGATTTCTCAGCAGTCTTGATGCAAATGCAGAAATTTTTGCAAAGTGAGAAAAGTCTAATCCACACAGTGTTCTCCTGAGTGATGAAATTTTCAGAGATAGTGAGGTGGATAAAATATATTTTGCAGCGATTCAAATGACAATTTATAATTCATGATAGGAGGTTGACTTCTTGTTGTTTGGAAATTGCATCTCAGTTTCCTGAAGGAGCTTCAAAGTTTGCAGGCCCTGGCTCTGTAGGACCTAAAGGAGGACCTACTTACACCTCTGCTTTAACTCGAGCTCATCAAATCAGAACAGTGCAACACTCAGAACACCTGCTAAAATAGCAGTATTTACATCTGGGAAAGACCGACAAAGAACTTTTAGCCTACTAAATAGGGAGATATGATAATACTGACCCCCATTGTGGAAAGACAATTTAGAAAGTCAGTAATATGGAAACTTTCTTGAAAGAAATCAGCTTATTTTTAGGAAAAATTATAAAGCTATCACTGGGACATTTCATTTGTTCAGAGTCAATGCAGCAAACTGTTAGCTTCAGAATATGCAAATGATCTTTGGGATTTAAATGCTGGCTAGCTAAATTAGTTGGGCAATTTAAAAAAAAAAAAAAATCCAATTCACAGTTATTCTGCAACACAATGTTCTCTCTCCTGAGGTTTCAGCTCCCTGAGACTCCTGACATCCAAGGTCTGAGAAGGGAAAAGGAATCCAAGAGGAGGAGAAGGCACATTTTTATCTCTATTAGAATAACAATTCTGTGACCCTGTTTTGTAGGTAATAAATGCTATGGAGTATATCTTAAATAATTGTAAGAAGTCAATTCAATTTTGATGTTATTTTGCATAGTATAATAACGAAAGTGTACAATGTTGCATTGTATACTTCCAAATGACTAGCAGAGAGGTTTTAGAGTATTCTTTTTAGAGAGACATTGTATGTGTTTGTGGGGACGGAATGTTAGTTACCATGACTTAATTATTACATACTGTACACCTGCACCCAAAAATCACACCCTACACCACAAATAGGTACAATTATTATGCATCCAACATAAAGATTGAAAACTAATAATTGCAAGTCATAAAAGATAGCTAGTTCAAGATACAGTTAATTCATAAAATGGACCTGTTGATAGTTATCTATGACCCAAATGATTTCCCAATGAACTCTGCCTTCTTTCTTACCTTGTGTTAAGAACTTGCTTCAGCAACTTTTTCTAATTCTGTGTGAAAACCTAAAGTACAACTTTGGTTCATTTCAGTCCTTGGGTGTGTTAAAGGGTATGCCTGCACTTTAAATGTTTCTAGAAGAAAACAAAGTCCATTCTAGAGCAACACAAGGTCATCGGCGACTCTGATTTCTCCTACGTAGTGCCCAGCACTCTAGATTACCAGAGAGCTGGGCATGGTGGTGCACACCTGTAATCCCAGTGGTTTGGGAGGCTGAGGCAGGAGGATCAAGAAGTTCAAAGCCAGCCTCAGCAAAAGCAAGGTGCTAAGCAACTCAGTGAGACCCTGTCTCTAAATAAAATACAAAACAGGACTGGGGACATGGCTCAGTGGTGAGCATCCCTGAATTCAATTCCTGGTAACCACAAAAAGAAAAAAAAAAGATTACCAGACAGATTAGGAAAGATAAAAACAAACATCACAGGTGGAGAGAAAACAGCCTATAGAAACAGATCCAATGTGACTGATAGACAGGGAATTTGAGACATTTATAAAAACCTATATCAAAAAGGCTTAAGTTTTACTTCCATTACGTCTCTGAGGTCCCTTCAGTTCCCCTGCACATAGCAATTGCAAACTTTTGAACAAAGTAGATCACAGCAGGCGGGGGCTCCCTAGTTGCCTGAGGATACCTCCCATTTTGTTATGGCTCCAGAAATAAGTGATCTGTAAAGAGTTCAGGCTGGGGAGAGAAGTTAGAATCCAGAATGGCCAGAATGACTTCACAACGGAGGGAAAATTCCCTCAAACAATTGACTCCAGCTAGAAAAATCCCAAATATGAGTTAAGACTTCAGTTCTCCTAGTTGGCTGAGACCTCAACTGCAAACATACAGAGTAAGAATTGCCCTTTCAATCACAGAGCAGCGTGGGTGGGCAAAGTGCTTAGCCGTCAACACTGCCTGGTGCTGGGAGATGGAATTTCTAGGCAAGATCTTGTCAACTTGGAGATCATGTACAGTGACGGACAACAGGACCCTGAAACTGGTGGTCCACTGAGTAAACCATCTCCACAAGCAGAACCCCAGCTACAAATATGGTGAATGCCAACTGCCAGCACACATCTCCTTCCCAACATAAAGCTCAACACTCTTCAAAGAAAGATAGATGAAAAATGTCCGAAATATTCCACCCACCCTAGACAGCCCAGGATAAAATGGCGCAGTTCTGCAAAGAAGCCGAGAACTATAACTATCACCCATCACCAAGAGAAAAAGGGTCAGAGAATATATACACATATAATATATATATTTGTTTTATACATTTTATATTTGTACCTTATATGTAAGAGTTGGGTTCATTTCGACATAATTGCACATGCATGGAATTTATTTTACTCCATTTCAGTCCTCAGGGTTTCCCCACTTCCCCATCCTTCCCTCCTCCTTTCCTCTTCTTCTACCCTACTGGTCTACCTTCCATATATATATATATTTTTTTAATTGGTACTTTGTAGATATGCAAAAATTAGAACAAGCCTCCTGCCCAAAAAGGTTCATTACAGTTTCATTCACAATTCCAAACTGTGGAAGCAACCAAAATGTGCTTCTGTATGTGAATGGGTAAGCATATTGGCATATCTTGAAAGTGGAATGTTATATAGAAAAAAGAGAAAGAATGAATGAAAGAAAGAAAGAAAGAAAGAAAGAAAGAAAGAGAAAGAAAAGAAAGAAAGAAAGAAAGAAAGAAAGAAAGAAAGAAAGAAAGAAAGAGAAAGAAAGAAAAGGAAGAGAGGGAGGGAGGAAGGGAGGGAGGAAAGAAGGAAGGAAGGAAGGAAGGAAGGAAGGAAGGAAGGAAGGAAGGAAGGAAGGAGCGATGAAGCCAGAGAAAGATGAGAATCTTAAATGTATATTGCTACATGAGTGAAGCTGATCCCAAATGGCTACCATTGTATGATTCCAACTTCATGACATTCTAGAAAAGACAGAACTCTGCAGACAGTAAAAACATAAGTGGTTTCCAGAGAAGAGTGACCAGCTGGAACCCAGGGTATTTCGAGGACAGGGAAGCTTCCCTGTTTGGTACTGGCATGGCAGATGCATGTCATTCACACCTGTCAAAACCCACACAGTGTATACAATACCAGGAGTGAACCCAAGTGTAAACTATGGACTTTAGTTAATTGCAATGTATCCACATTAGTCCATCAATTGTGATAAATGTGCCACACATTTATTAATGTAAGAGAAATAGAGAATATTTTCTCTTTAGTAATAGAGAAAATGTGTGTGTGTGTGTGTGTGTGTGTGTGTGTGTGTGTGTGTTAAGAAAAACATAGGAACTCTGTATCTTCTCAGATTTTTTGTAAGCCCAGGAATGATCTAAAAAGAAGTCCATCAATTTTCAGAATCAGTGCGTACCTTCTGAACTGTGAGACAGAACCACCATACTTGAATGAACATGCACAGGGAATCCTAGGAGAGGAGGAGAGGGGTGGAGGATGGACCAGAAGAAATATTTGATGATATAATGACAGAAAAGTTTCCAAACTTGAGTAGGATTATCAACCCAGAACCTAAGAATCTCAGAAAACAAGAAGCAGAATCATTTGCCAGAAACACTATTTATAGGAAAATTTTGGTCAGATTGCTAAAAACCAGAGTTAAAATGCAAATCTTCTAAAGCAACAGGATAATAATAATAATAATAATAATAATAATAATAATAAATACATATATACTACTTTCAGAGATCTTGGGTAATTTATAACTGACACCTTATTATTATTAGAAAAAGTAAATACAGAAGACAACCAACTACTCTTAAAATGGGGGGGAGTGGAATCTAGAATAAACCCTAGAATTCTAAGTCCAAGGGATGGAACTTTCAACAATAAAAACATATAAAGAAATTTCCAGAGAAACAAAGATTTGATAAAATTTGTTCTGAGACTCAGGTTGAAAGGAGCCTCCCATCTCTGCTGGGTGATGTAAAACCATCTAAAACGTCTTCAAGAAGATAGATTGTTCAATACGAGACTTCAAAAATAATCTCTAGAAGGCTGTGGTCTAGGTATGCAAATTAAAACAGAGAGTGGGTTTAAAAACATACCTGGAAATGAAATCAGTAACAACAAGTACAAAAAACAGTGAAAAGAGAGAAGATGAAATGAAAATATTAAAAAATGCATTTGATCCAAAATAAAGTTGGAAAGGAAGGAAAGAAGGATGGAAAGATGGATCAAAGAGGAAACAAATGGCAAGATGGTGTGTTTAGGTTAGCCAGCTGTGGACCCACAGAGGATGCGAACAGATAATGTTCCAATCCAAGGACAGAGATGGCCCTACAAAGCAGAAAAGGGTAGGGAGGCAAAGAGAGGGAGGCTCAGATGAAGGGTCGGAGGGATGGAGGTTGGGCAGGGGCACCAAGATAGCCCCATCCAAGGACAGTGCTCTCCAAATTCCCTCATAAATTACTTTTCAGCAATGACGAGATTTTATGTCCTTTAATCTATGGGCAAAATTTGTTCAACATATTCAAGAAAATTAAGAGGGTTTATATATTCAGTTTCTTAAGTCTTTTTGAAACGGGTGGGTTCTTTTTCCAAATTTGAAACTTTTTTTCTATTTATGTAAGACATTTTGCACAAGTTTTAATAAGGCATTTAAACATCTTTTCGAAAATGCATGTCTCTTTAATAACTGGAAAGAAACCATTAGTTTTTTATCACCACTTCAACAGCAGAGCCAGATAATGAAGTTGAACAAGCACTATGTTCTTCCTTTAAGATTTCTAGGTAGATGACTTCTTTAAATTTCAATTAAAATTTCGTTGCATTCTTTGAGTGGAAAAGCTTTAGGGGTTTCCTATAATTGCTTAGATTGACTTTCCTGGACTTAAAATTCAATGTCTTGCCTTACAATTAAAATGGTTTCAATTACATTTGTGGCTCACATTTAAAAACCTATAAATTACATTTTTCCTTTAATAAGAATTACACACTGGTTTTCTCTAGAACCAATCTTGACCATGAAAGTAAATGGCTGATTTTTTTTTTTTAAACAAAGCCACAATTTGGCTACATATTTCATCTGAAGGGTGACCTTGGGGGACAATGGTACCATTACCAGATTCTAGTTGTGTAAATGTATTTCCTCAAATAATCTGTAGGTCTGAATATATTGCAGGGAGAAGAACAGAATAGAATCATAGAAGTGATTGGCGGTCACTTGATTGGCAGTTTCTTTCCAGGACTGACACTAACTAGCTGGGTGACCTCCCATTCTCTACTTTCCTCTCTGCAGATAAGGGTTCTGTTTACATTGGCTCCTCATTTCTTTCACATCTAATCTTCTTTTTAAAAACATTTATATATGTATATATTTTTTTAGTTGTTGATGGACCTTTTATTTGTTTATTTATATGTGGTGCTGAGAATCAAACCCAGGACCTCTCACATGCCAGGCAAGTGCTCTACCACTGAGCCACAACCCCAGCCCCCCTGAGGTTCTTTATGAGTGTCTATTTTCTGTATTTCTGACCATCCATTTGACTGAGTCTCCATTTAACCCATCCGCTCTTGTCTTTGGGAGTGTCCAGCTGTCCAAGTGGAGAACTTCAAACTTACATCTGCAAGAAGAATTACCTGGAGGTGTTTATGAAAGTGAAGATTCCTGGGTCCTACTCCTATAGCTGCAGTTTAGAAGGTGTGAGGTCAGGCCTGGTGGTATGAATTTTTAATCATCATCTATCTCATATTCATCAATGGTCACAGATACAAGAAACTCACAGCTAGGAACTTACTATATTTTATTTTATTTTATTTTAGTGAAGCCTATCATCTAGCCAAGAGAAGTCTAGATCCTGCATCATGTCAATGGACATGGGAAGAATCTGGCTTGGTTGGGACATATTCTGCAAGCATTGTACACAGGGTGCTTTCAATTTCATCCGTTCTTTGAATGAAGTGACAGACGACAGGGTCCTAGGGTGAGAGTGATGTTGTAGGCTGGGGCAACTAGGTAACTGGTAAGGCCTTTCCCTTTGAAGCCAACTCAGGAGCATGCACGAATGGGGCGTGAGTTAGAAAAATACTGAAGAGAATTGTTGGCTGTGGACACTCTTGCCTATGAAGCAGTCCCATGGATTCCTTGGGAAGGTAAATGGA
Source organism: Glaucomys volans (assembly GCA_020662805.1). Lineage (NCBI taxonomy): Eukaryota > Metazoa > Chordata > Mammalia > Rodentia > Sciuridae > Glaucomys > Glaucomys volans. Next base: position 482,704 of record JAJEJO010003466.1, on the reverse strand, counting down.
TTCACAAGTCTAGTTCTCCAGAGAAAGGTTTAGACTGAAGATGGAGATTTTATATTTATCTGCACATAGATAGTAAATGCCCAAGAAACAGTAAAATATCCAACAAAAAATGAAGAAGCTATCAAACAAGTTCTTTTCAGGAAATTGAAAGAACATTTAGGCATGTAACGTAGCAGATAGGTGCATATAACATGCATGAAATCATCCGGTGAGTTTTGCAGTTTCTAAGAGCCATACAGAAAAATATTCCTATTTTCATAAACTGGGTCGGCCCCCAGACTCTGATTTGTAACAAACGTGCCCTTTGTCATTCTGATGCATAAATCTTTAACATTGTTTTTTCTTTTGAAGCTATATTTTATTTTTCATCCTACCTTAGTTACTGGATCAGCTTACAGTATGAAACAGACAAATATATAAAATAATTTTTAAAGGAATGAATGAATAATATTACCTTATATACAACATATTATTTTATCTTTTGGCTACACCTCCTTTATCTCATCTTTGTTTTAATAACCAATTCATTGTAGTGGAAAGTTGGGATAATTTTTTTTAATTTATTTAATTTTGATTCATTAAACACAAATGAGTACAGTTATTGTTTCTCTGGTTGTACACAAAGGAGAGTCACACCATCTGTGCATTCATACATGTACACAGGGCAATGATGTCTGTCACACATTCTGTTATTATTACCCCCCCATTCCCAACCCCTCCACTCCCTTCCCACTATGCTATCTATCCTTCCTCCATTCTTGCCACCGTTCCACCCCATATTATGCATCATCATTCACTTATCAGAGAGACCATTCAGCCTTTGGATTTTTGGGATTGGCTAATCTCACTTAGCATAATAGTCTCCAACATCATCCATTTACCTACAAATGCCATAATTTTATTCTTCTTTATTTTAAGAGACACTGAATTGGGGATGGAGGAAGCAGATAGTTTCCATTGCACAGAGAGCTAGATCAATAGATTTTCTTGGAGAGGAATTCATGTTTGTTCTCATAAAACTTTGCATGTGATTCAAAGTAGCGACCTTTTCATATCATAGCTGGACCATCTGTATTTATGAACTGGAGTGACGTTCTTCCAATCGCTACATTAAGAACTGGAAAGAAGAGTATCCTATCGGACTTCCTTGTCACCATATCATGGCTCCCTGGATGCTTAGCACATATAAATACTTAGTAAATATTAATTGAACCAAATTATAGGGGGAAAAAAGTTCTTGATAGATGTTGCTTTTTTCCTATTCCTTTTTGATCCATATGGATGATTACAAAATAACTCAGCATTAGGGAATTGGAAAGCCTAGTACTGTAAGTCTGTCAATTTCCCTCAACATTTCATTTGTTTGATGTGTGAACATCATCCAATTTCCTAATCAGTATGGCAGGGTAATAATAATAGAAATGGCTGAGATATGCACTTGGAGCTGGGGCCAGCTCTATAATTCAGACCACCCATCTTACTGATCACAAAATGAATAAAGTGATTTTTGACAAAGGTGCTTTGCAGGCTAAGAGTGCAGTGGTGTTATTCCAGCATGAAAGTCAGGAAAGTAAGCTGGGACTTGGGAATCATTGCTCCTCCAAGGCCCCTCCTGATCCTGGGGAAAAGGTGTACAAAGGCAGGAAAAGTTACCAACACTCTTAACAGCCTCCCAGGGCAAAGGGAGTCTGGGTCTACCAAAAGGAGTGTCCTGGTAAACCTGCCAGGCTGTGGGCTAGGATTGTGGAGGGCCATTCTTCAGGAGCAAAGATGACCTAGAATCCCTACAACAGGATTAAGTGGAACTGAGGTTTCTCTTTCCCCTAGTCACCTGGTAGTATAGTTCAGAAATCCTTAGGGAAATCTGGGGGAGACTGTATCATGCTAAGTCTCAAATTATTTCCATGAATTTTTATTTAAAATCTCTTGTCATGAATATATATATGTATATAAAATAACTGGTCAAATGGGGAAGAACACACTAATATAAAACAAGAAGGTAGACAAGATAAAATGGAACTAATTCATGTGGCCCTGGATCACAGAGCTAGGAGAACCAGGTTTTAAAATCACTTAAGGTTATACCATTCTCCAAAGGTAGAATGATGAAATTTGTTGTAGAACCAATAGAGTTGGCAAGACAGTGATTGGAGATACGAATTCATTCCATGAGTAGGAAAAGAAATTAGGTAGGGCTGGAAAGAAAAATAGACCAAACAACGGATCACAAGAAAATATCCACATTGAGTATTAAGACTCAAAATGGAAAAAGGAAAGAAAAAGAAAAAAAAAATACAGAAGAGAAGGTAATTCTTGAGGAAATAGAGCAAGAAGGTGGTGCACCCGGGTCATTTGAGTTCACAAGGGGAATACAGAAAGAACCAGACAGCAGCAATTTAAATAATATTATGCATGATAATTTTACAAAGCTTTAAAAAAATATTAAGTCCTAGGTTTGAGAAACTACCAATGACATGGTAGATTGCAAAAGAAAAGTAATGACAGAATATTCCTTCCATCCCTGAACTGAAACCTTTCAGAAATCGTCACTTATTCTGCCAGAAGTGGAGCATATTAACCCACCCCTTTGAATCTGATCTGACCTTGTGATTAGCTTTCATGGGTGTGGATGTGAAATTTGTATTTGTATCAGAAGACTGAGAACAGACCGCTTAGAATATTGGTTCCCAAGCTTCTTGCCGACAGACTGTCATGTGAGGAAACTGAGGCCAACCTCTTGAGGATGAGAGACCATAGGGAAAGAGTGACCTGACAAACAGTCAACACTATCAGACATACAGCTGTGCAGCCCCTGTTGACAAATTATATGTCTATAGCTGCGTAAATTTCCATAGTGAGGACAAACAGCTGAACTGTCCAGGTGAACCCAGCCCAAACTGCTGACCTACAGAATGATGACCAAATAAAGTGATTACTGTTTTGAGGTACTAAACTTTGGAATAGTTTATTGAGAAACAACAGAGAACAAAATTGATGTCTGCATTAGTTAGCTTTCCAGTATTGTAACAAAATGAGTGAGGCAATGCATTTAAAAACAATAAAGGTTTGTTTGAATCAGACTTGGAGGACTTGGGATTTGGTGTGGAGTAAAGACTGAAAAACTAGAGAAACTCACAATGTGACCAGAAAAGGCAATGAGGAAACATCTATGCAGGTTAGAAAAGGGAGGATCCATGTAGTTATGTGGCAGGTAAACTACCTGGAGTAACCTAGAAGATGGGAAATGAATGAATTAGTGGATCTACAGAGAAGAGTCTGCCACAGCAGTTTGAAAGTGTCCATTGAAAATGGGATTTAAAGGAAAGACAGTGGGATTAGGAATTTCTGGATTGTCAAATAAAACTAATTCTCATCTCTCATCCTTCCTGTTAGCATAAAATGCTCAAAGTAAGAATTGGTTTCGGAGTGAAGGTAGAACTCATGGATGTGGCTCATGGATGCAATTGTAACACCTCAGAAAGATTTACGAAGAGGGCCAGAAAAGCCTCTCACTTAGGCAAAAATAATTTTAATATAGTTGCTTCCCAGCTTCCTGACATAATTGAAGTAGAGGGAGATCTGTTTTAAGATATTGATGTCCCTGAGAGTGAGGTTATGTCCGAATAAACACATTGTAAATGGATATTATCATGAATCAAAAGTTCATCTAATAGATGTAATCTACTGGGCATAATAGGTTAGCAACCCTGTGTGCTGCTGATTGTTGGTTTTTTTTATCCTTTCTCTCTTGTGATTGACATGTTGCTGTGGTTCACCTACTGACCAGCATCTCGAGAGAGCCTCTTATGGTATATTGCTAGCCTGGAAAAGATCAGAATTCAAAGTAGTTTCTACTGAATGCATATTGCTTGCACACCATCATCACATCAAAAAAATCATAAGACAAACTATATTGTAAGTCTGGTACTATCTGCAGTTGTGTGTGTAGTTTTGGGGATTCGGAGGAACACTCGATAAGATTCAAAGGAAAGCCACAATGTTTTTAAGAGAGTTGTATTAAAAAATTGGCTAGCTTGGTCTAAAATGACTGAGAGTCTCTTGTCTGTTCAGTATACAAGGCAACCTCTGAAACTTACCTCTGTATGGGAAGAAGAGTGTGAAAAAACCTATTTATAGCTGCAAAATGGATCATTTCACATAGAAAATGAACACTTATGCAAAGGATGGAATCAAAAACCTCCAACAACAATGGACTAAAGAATTACACTAAACAAACATAATGAGCCACAATCAAGGAGCATTCTCTGCAGCTGGGGAAGAGAAGCTAATAAAATATATGTAGTTATATTTCAAGAAAACTATGAGTACTTGCTATATGCTTCCCATTCTGTTTTTCTCTTCTGACCAAGAGTTTCTCTTCAGTTATCCCATCCCATCTAACTACTATATTCTGGGTGTGTGGGGCATGTGAGTCAAGCTGTCTCTAAATTCAGAAGAGATGGCAGAGAGGGGAAGCTGCCCTGTAAGAACCTTGTCAGCATTAGAACTGGGTGTTGATCCTCAGATCCAAAACTCAGAGCCCAGTGCTGTCATTGAATGAGAGCTTTGGCAATCTGCAGAATATAGGAGCATATGTTGCAGCAAGAGGAGTATAGATAATTTGTCGCCAGATAGCATATTGTGGTTGATTAATACTCTCAGTCACAACCCCCTGACATTATGTATGTATACCTCTTTGCAACACAGCTTTAGAAGTGCATTCATTGAGAGGTGCAGTTTATTGCTCCATCAGCCCTTCAAATCACGATTTCCTTGGTGACAGACTTTAACCAACAAAATGTAACAGAAACAAATGAAGGAGCCTGGATTAGCCTTCTTGAAATGGCAAAACCACATTATGTATGTCTAACCCATGTATTCCACCTAACACCAGGTATGAGAAAGAAGATGTCTTAAAACATTGTGTCCTGATTGAAGATTTCAAACGCCTACTGCTACCTTAGCCACAAGGTCAGGGTCAGCAGAAGAACCCATCCGAATTGCTAACAAGATCTCAGAATAAATAAAAGAGTTGCTTTAAGTCCTTAAGTTTTGCAATGATTTTTGGAGAGTACTGGAAACTGATCCGATTTCAGTGTGGCCACTGGATTCTTCAAATATAAAACAGAAGCAGAGAAAGATTTGGCAATTTTTATATGAGCAAGTTCACTAACGGAATGCTTAGGCAAATTTTTGAATAAGAAAATTCACTAACAAAATCTCGGCGTAGGCAATTCTTGGTCATGAGATAAAAGACAAGAGATGAAGAAAAAATGAAGAGAGTCAAAGGATGACTAGGTGGGTAAACGTAAATGAACAATGACTTTGTAAATCAACGGTGCCTTAGTGTATTAGATGCATCGGGAATTGGGCACCTTGGATTAAAGAGAGACATAGACTTAAAAATTGCAATACTAACAGCAATAAGTTTAGAGAGGGGAACACACAGAGTTAAAATGCTCTAAGCTTCTTAATTACTAGAGAAGAGAGAAAAGTTACAGGGAACATTAAACTTAATATGTCAAGGATGAATTTGTAGTCTCTAGGGTGACTTCTAGGGAAAGAATAAAAGAGTGGGTACCTATCAAACTAATAGAGGGAGAAATTGACTGATAAAAGCAATTAATCCCAAAGAAGGCAGAAGTGGGGGGAGAAGATCATAGAGCAGGGAGGACTCGTAGGGATGTGGTGGGTTTAACATAAATGAGAGATTGCACTCCATTTATGTAGGATCTTTCCAAATGTATAAATGCATTCTGCTGTCATGGACAACAAATTGAAACAAATAAAAAATGCATCATTAATTGCATTTGATGTCAATGGACACAATTGCTATAAATAGGAAGATAGTCAAGTAGGATTTAAAAAATAAAACTCAGCTCTTAATAATTACAAGTAGCGCACCCTAAATACAATAATACAAAATGATCATAAGCCATTGAGAGAGAGTTGTGTTCAGGGAGGAGGAAGTGTATGAGGGAATTTCAGCTTGCTGCCAGAGTTCTTTTTTGATATATTTTCTAGTTGCACACATATGAAATTTGTGATGATTTATTGCAATCTGCCTTTTTGTTTGTGCACTTTTCTAGAAAGTCTTTATTTCATTATTTAAAAAGCTAAACCCACATTTCCTGGCTCCTAGAGGTAGAACAATGGATAGGAGGCACAAAAAATCGAGCTCCCTGTGTGACATATCTAAAGCAGGAAATTAATGCATATTACGTATTATTTTCCTTATCTGTCACTATACAAATAAATATACCCAATAATATTTTTTGATCTGATAAAATTATTCTCATATCTGTTTAGAAGAATCAACCAACAAAAATAGCCAGGAATTTACAGTGAAAGAAGAACCACATGCCCATCAAGCTGGGCATGGTGTCATATGTCTGTGATTCCAGAGACTTGGGAGGCTGAGGCAGGAGGTTCACAAGTTTGAGGCCAGTCTTGGCAATTTGGTGAAACTCTCAGCAACTTAGTGAAATACCATCTCAAAAGAAAAAAAAAAAAAAAAAAACAGCTGGGGATGTGGTTCACTGGTAAAGTACCCCTGATTTCAATCTACAGTACAGAAAATTAAAACTAAATTTTAAAATATCAAAAAGGCTGGGAATGCAGCTCAGTCGTAAAGGGCCTCTGAGTTCAGTCCTCAATAATGCAAAAAAAAAAAAAAAAAAAAAAAAAAAAAATCAAACAAGCTAACAAAAATGGCTTATTTTGTCCTAACATGTTTATTTTTAATAATGATTTGGTACTCTGTACAAGAATAAAATGAATAAATGAATAAGTAAAGTAGATATATATTTACATATGTGGTTCTTTTTTTATCAAATAATAAATTAGCATTTCCAATTTGTGGAGAAACAGATTTGTTGGGAAAATAGAATACGCACGTTTTGTCATTATTCTCATTTTGTCACCCAGGTTAATTCACCTGATCTCCACCCAGCTCCTTGCCCTCCTGGTGTTCATCAATTTGCTCTCCTGATACTTTCATGAGAATAATTATATTTCAACTTGTTAAGATGTCTCCTCTCTTCCAAAAGTTAGTCAACCTCTTGTTTCATACTTTTTTTAAAAAAATCATTTTTAGCTGTAGATGGACACAATACCTTTATTTTGCTCATTTAGTTTTATGTGGTGCTGGGGATCAAACTCAGTGCCTCACACATGCTAGGCAAGCACTCTACCACTGAGCAACCCAGCCTCATATATACTCTTAATCTAAGCAGGATCTTTAAGTAAAATGTTTTCAGCCAAGTGCTACATTTTGAAGGGGTTCCATTTAGTATCTTTATTGTGTTCTTTTCAATTTGCAATGTTTTTACAACATTGAAAAGATACAACACTCAGCAAGGAGCCTGTAATCCCAGAGACTTGGGAGGCTGAGGCAGGAGGATCTTAAGTTCAAAGCCAGCCTCAGCAAAAGTGAGGTGCTAAGCAACTCAGTGAAACCCTGTCTCTAAATAAAATACAGAAACAGGGCTGGGGATGTGACTCAGGGGTCCAGTGACCCTGAGTTCAATCCCCAGTACCAAAAAAAAAAGAAAAGAAAAGAAAAAACATTCAAAGCAGAATTGACAGCCTCATGGTGAACTGCTTTGTACAAAGATGTTGGAAGAGCAGCCAACTATTAATAAACAAAAACAATATTTACATTAAAAAAATCATATACCAAACAAAATCTACACCAGAATGTATCAGAATGATTAAAGAGATATATTTCAAAATATATCTTTAAAAATATCTATGTATTTAAAATACATTATATTTTTTAAACAAATTATATTTTTAAAATATATTTTTAATATTTTAAAAGAAATATATAAAACAAAGAAAATATAGACTGATATTTATGTTCCCTTGAAATAAGAATTTTTTTAAAATAAAATCACTAACAAAAACAGCATTTTGGCTGGGTGTGATGGTGCATATCTGTAATTCCAGGGACTCAGGAGGCTGAGGCAGGAGGATGGCAAGTTCAAGGAGAGTCTCAGCAACTTAGCAAGAGTCTGGCTCAAAGAAAGAGAAAACAAAGAAAGAAAGTACAGGTGCCCCCAAATTATTCCCCAGTACATCCCAAAAAATGGTTTTTTTAAAATAATATACAATATACTTGTATATGTATTGTCTAGTCTTGAATACATATATATGTATATATTTTCTCTCTCTCTCTATATATATAGGTATATATATAGAGAGATTTTATGTATTGTGTGTGTGTATATATATATATACACACACATATATTGCTGGTATATCCATCACCAAAACCAATGTCAGGACGTTTTCATCACCCAAATAAGCCCTGCATCCTTCACCTGTCACTCTCCCATCTCCCTCTCTCCCATCTCCCATCTCCTTTCCAACCCTTAATGTCTTCAAATCCACTTTCCTTTTCTACGCATTTCTCTGTTCTGGACTTTTCATTGAATGGATCATATAAGATGTGATCTTTCGGCTACTTCTTTAAGTTAGTATGAAGTCTTAAAGTCTTATGGCTGAATATTCCCCTTTATGGACATAACTACTTTCCTTTACTCATCCATCCTTGGATGGGTATTTGGGTAGCTCTCACTTTCCGGCTGTCATGAACAGGGTTGCTTTGGGCACTAGGGTACCAGTTGCATTGCATTTTTTGCACCTTTCGACAGCATAAATGCCACTTGGTTCTGTTGGAACAATTTCAATCACTTTGTTGACCTTCTCTATTTGCAAGGAGGTTGACATCAGATCCTTCTCATTTAATTATTTTTTTCTTTTAGCTCTTTGAAAGTATATATAATGGTTAACTTGAATTTTTTTTTAAATGTGACATCTGGTTATAATGGTTAATTTGAATTTTTTTTTAATATGATGTTTGTCTCATAGGTAGTCTTGGTCGCCTGATTTTCTTTTCCTTTCCTGCTTCTTTGTACAGTATCATTTTTTGTTGTTGTTGCAAGCTAGATACTTTGAGTAATACATTGTTGGGACTCTGGAAGGCACCCTCCTGCCTTGGGTGTCCTTGTGGCTGTGTGTTTGTTGTGTTGTCACTTCCTGGGCCACTACAGTGGAGTTCATTTCCCTCCTAGCGTGAAGGGTTCTGCTTTTCCTCTCAGGAAATATAGCTGGCATGTGCAGTGTCCTGGGGTTACAGTGGTTTTAGGGTGACTCTTCCATTCTCTTTTTCAAAATCACCCCAGTGGTAAGCTCTTCTTATTCCCAATGAATGCATCTATTGTTTCTAATAATGCCTTGGGGGATAAATTGCTCCTTTGATTGAGACTGACAATTAAATTTGGATTCCTTTTTGGGGTAGACTTTGAGATCAGTGCTTGGGTTCTGGTTCTGACCCAAGCTCTCTTTCTACCTAGTTTTCTGCGATAAGCTTACTGGACTTTGCTTTCTCCTTTCTCTCCCTTCTCTCATGGAGCTAACATCCTGTTCCTAATTACTATGCACACAGTCCTCTATTGCTTTTAAGATCACTCTTTGGGTTGAATTTTCCCCAGGCTTTTTTGCAAGTTAAGTCAGTTTTATTCGTGTGACCTGCTTCTCTTCCTAAATAAAATCTCTGAGCCATGACTTTGGACAGTGACGTCCTTCATTTGGGAAGGTTCTTGATGTGGGCAGTAGGTTCTAGCATTCAAGCCTTACCTCTCTTGACCTGGAATCTCCCACCTTTCGAATGAGCTGGGCTGAGGGCAATGTGAGCTCTATGCTGTGCAGGAGACAGCCTCTGCTCTTTGAATAGAGCCCAGGTAGAAAAAGGTGGCTCTGTCCCCTGCCTGCACAGGACTAGGACCTAGTGTTTGCAAAAACAGGTGCTCATGGGAAAGAAATGAAATGCTAAAATCCTTCCCTCCCAGAAAGGTGCCAGATTTGGGATCAGGAGACATGAATTCTTGCCCTCACCCACCTATATTAGTTTTTCTCATGCTGACTTGGGGAGGAGAAGTCATAGTTCAGATGCCACATGGCTATTTTTACTGAACTTTACTATATTTTCTTGGATAAATATTTTATCTTCTGATCTATACCTTCAACAACACTAGAGACTTTATTTTCTGCCTTGCTAATAACTTTCATCTCCAGCTATGCCTGTACATGGAAGGAGACCATGTACCTCTGTTATGGCTTAGATATGAGGCTTTCCCCAAAAGCTCACATGTGAGATAATGCAAGAAGGTTCAGAGGAGAAATGATTGCATTATGAGAGCCTTAACCTAATCCATGGATTAACCCAATGATATGGATTAACAGGGTGATATTTAAAGGCAGGGTGTGGCTGGAGCAGGTGGGTCACTGGAGGCATACCTTTGGGGTTGATATTCTGTCCCTGGGGAGCAGAACTCTCTCTGCTTCCTGGTGCCACGTCCTGAGCTACTTTCCTCCTCCACACCCTGCGCCATGATGTTCTGCCTCACCTTGGGCCCAGAGCAATGGTGCTGGCCTTCTGTGGACTAAGACTTCTGAAGCTGTCACCAAAAAATAAACTTTTCCTCTTCTACAGGGCTATCCTCAGTTCTTTTGGGCCCAGTGATGAATGCTAACTAACACAACCTCCTTACTTTGCCTTTCTGGAAGTTAGAACTTCTGAAAACATACTTTAAAAATATGACATCAAAGATAGAAATATAAAAAAGATGTAATGAATTTGATGATATAAGAATGTCAGATATATTCTGTATTTCTAGATATAAATGGATCCCAGAAAAATATTTACAACAAATAAAAGTTTCCTATCTGAAGTACACTGAAAACTTTGACAAATATCTAGGATACATGTGAACAGAGAACTCAACACTGGCAATTAATAAAATGCATACAACACAAAAACATATAAAATATTTAACCTGACTAGTGATAAAAGGAAATGGGGAACTCTTGACATCCAGTAGTTAGAAATATAGAAAGAACCAGAAAAAGATACTGTGATGAGGGAAGAAATTGATACATACTTCAGCAAAGTGAATAAACATTCAAAATATGCATAACTTTTCCATGTTGCATTCAATTTATTTCAGAATGGCCTTTGATTCCAACCAACGAGTTCTGCGTTGAACAATTTTCAGAGAATTTTGTTACCTGACCCCAACTAACACTTTAACTGAATCCTGATCTTTCAGTATTATTTAGATTTGCCTCTGATGTATCTTTCCTTCCAAGAGCTATTGGAAAACCTGTAAAGACAGAGTGGGGACTTACAGAGCCTACAGTTAGAATCACTGCTTATTTTTTTAAAATAAGAGTCTGCTATTTTCTTGCATATGCAGAAATTGACTATTGTCTTCTTTTATTATAGTTTGCTACATTATTTTGAGAACACAAGAAGGAATGAGGCTTAGAGCCTCGACCTGTCTTTAATTGTTGGAGATCATCAACGTCTACCAAAAATAAGTAGACAATTGAGCAAAACCACAATACTGTTGTAACTCAGTAGTCAGATTCTAGGAATTTATTCTAAGGAAATAATTAATGGTATGTGTAAATTTTAACTTTGCTATGTTGATCAAAGAGCTGTTTAACATAACAGAACACAAACAATTTACATATTCAACAATAGAGAATTGATTAATTTGTAGTATATTCTAAAATGGAATATTAAGCAGCTTTAAAAAAATCAGGGCAAGGAAAGCTAGTGATAGGAAAAAATGTGGGTAAAATGGTATTAAAACACCATACGCAAGGGGCTGGGGATATAGCTCAGTTGGTAGAGTGCTTGCTTCAAAAATATCAAGGCCCTGGGTTCAATCCCCAGCATATATGAAATCAAAAGAAAATATGTAATTGTGGTATGTGAATGTAGTATCAGTTGTTTAGGATAAAATGGGAAGATATATGACTTGATGTATTCCCTAATATTTGCTAACTCTTTCATCTCCCAAGACCAGACCTTAAAAAGTGTGGTCTGTGAATCACCTGCCTCAAAATGACTTGGTTGTTGGAGCATGCACCAACCAAGCCCCACTTCTGGTTTATGCAAGGAGAGTACATTGGAGGATGTGTTAGTTATCTATGGCTATGGAATCAATGACCATAAACATGGGGACTGAAAACAACACACATCCATTCATCCATGTTTTTTATTGGTGTGGGATCTGCATAGGCGCTGGTCAGTGCTTGCTGGGTGCTTCTACTGAGGCCCTGTTGGAACCTTGCAATCAAGCTATGGGCCAGTGATCTAATCACTTCAAACTTCTCTGGGACTGGACAATCTGCCTCTGAGTCACTCACATGGCTTTTGGGAAGGCTGAGAATCTGCTGCACCCATTCCCTGGGGCATTGGCAGGACTTGGTCATGTGGGCTCTTCCAGAGACGGCCGGAGAGTGTTCACAGCACGGTAGCAGATGACTGAGTCAGATTTCACTGACATGGAAGCAACAGTCTTTGTGTAACCTAATCTTGGAAGCGACATTCATCATTTCGGTGTTTCAGTAATAGTGAATCAATAAGTCTGGCCAATGTTTAAAAGGAAAGGAAATAAATAAGGGCATGAATACCAGAAGCCATGGATGGTGGAGGGATCACCTTACAAGCCTCTTTACATGGGTTGGGACCCCAGAATCTGCAATTTCATCACATCCTCAAAGATTCATATACACTTTGCTTTCATAGGCCCATTAGTAGACTCAATTTTTAATGTTTTATCAGTTCATAGGCTTAAATTTTTTTTCTCCTCTAGAAATATACTATTCTTGAGGTCAGGACTAGAAATTCACTTTTCTTAATTTCTAAAAAGACATGATTTTTACTCCACTAAACTCTTTTTCTTTACCCTTAATTTTATATCAATTTTTGAAACCATCCAGTTTGTGAACAAGTGAATGAATTATAACGGTGAACACCATCACCACTCCCCAAATCTACTTTAGAAATGAACAGAAAACCAATGTGTCATATAGCAAACAGAAAAATTCCAGGTAATTATAGTAAATACTTTATTTGAGGGAGACAGATTGTAAAAAGTCTATGTTTTGTCATAATAATGTATTTTAAATGGTTGTGTAAATTGAGCATTTGTAAATTGAACCACATAGAAAATGGTAGAGGTACCTGACCATTTAAAGGCAGAATTGGACATTATTACCCTGTGTACATATCTAAGTATATGATCAGTGGTATTCTACATCATGTATAACCAGAACAATGAGAAATTATACTCCATTATATATGATGTATCAAAGTGCATTTTGCTACCATAGACACCTAATTAAAATGATTAAAAAATTAAAAAACAAAGGCAACATTTGAGATAGCTGATACTCATCATTTGCAGATTCCACATTTGCAAATTGCCTACTTGGCAAAATGTGTTTGCAACCCCAAAGTCAATACCTTCAGGCATGCAAGGTGACACTTACAGGCACAGAGAGGTGCTCAGAGACACCCAGGGAACAGCTAGAATTTTTAATGTTCCTATGTCCATGTTCCCCACTGAGGTCAATCAAGATCATGCTCAGCCTTCTTAATTCAGCTCTTCTCCTGTCAAGAAGTCTTTTTTGCAGTATATTTATTGTCTTTTTCCTTTTGACTTTCTGTATCTTTGGGGGTGGTAATTTTGCTGTTTCAAATGACCCTAAGCATAGGACTGGAGAACTGCCTTGTTTTCCTAAGCAAGAGATGGGTGATGAGTCTTACGGCGAAGACAGGTGTTGAGATTTGTTGGACAAGGGACATAGCGCTGTGGCCACCGAGTTCAAGGTTCACGCATCAACAGTATACATTAAGTAAGGTGTCTTTATCACAAGACATAAAACAAGGGTGTGAGTTGATAGGTTGATGAAAACCTTGTCACCAGGCGCTTTGAGGAACCTAACCCTCTATTTCCTCTAGAAGCAATTCAGCATCAGTAACACCTTTATAGAACACATGCACTGAGAGCAATAAAAATCAGCTGTGAATACTTTTCCAAGGGAAAGCCCTCTGGAGCTATTCTTTTTGCATTTCGTACAAAGAATCCAATAAAATCTGGAAAAAGCACTGAAGGAAGATCAGGGTGGTGGATTCCTAATTTCACCTTACCATGCTTCTAAAGGCATCTTGGCTGGGTGTCAGGCTTTGTGTTTTACTTTGTCAGTCTGTGTCATGACCTTCATGCCAATTAACTGTGCTTTTGTGTGCTAATTCTCATTATCCCACCATGAGGCCATTATTATTCCCATGTCCTTAGTTTGAAACTCAGGAGTCAATCAGTCACCTAAAACAATGGCGCAAGAGTGAGCTTTAGGAGGCTGTCCTGAAAGTCCCTCGCTGAGTTCCATTTTAAATCTGGACATAAAGCTCCTAGCAACAGAAATCTTTATAAACATACTCCCTTGTCCATTGGTAGAAGCAAAGTTGAGGTTATGTTTTAAAAACGGGGATGCGACCTAGATGATGGTTTAGAGGGGAAGATCTATTCAGACACCTAATACATTTCGAAAAACTAATTATGCAACCTAGGTATTTTTATCTGAGTCACCTCTGCCATCAGATCACCTTACTCAAGTCATTTAGAACCAAGAGGATGGTGTTGATAAAATTTTAAAAATCCCCCTGGATGCCAGGTATAAGGAGAAAATCAAATCAAATCAGATATGCTCAGAAGAGACATATTTCTTTTTCTGTGATGCTCTTCTGCTCCCCTCCTCCTATATTAAATCCACACCTGCCAAATCCCCAGGATGAGTGGAGAGGAATTACAAGGGAGGGGTGGAGACCTCGCAATGCCCTTTCTGGAACTTGCAGAACTATTGCTTGCTGAGTAAAATCTGCTGATGTATTCCGTCCATGTCTTCAAAAAGTCAAAAGCATTTTCCGCGTTGATTTCCCTTCAGAGTTATCAGACCTCGTTCAGATTGGTTTAATGAGTGTAAGAGGTGACCTTGTGTCCGAATAGGTACACCTTCATTAAAAGACCTGGGGATAAAATCTCAGATATTTGTATAAATAGTTATTCTGGAGGGTGGGAAGGGGGTTATTGCAACTCACTGCTGCCCCAGTGCTGCTCAGGCTAAATGGGCAAGAGAAATTTTCCACTGTATTATAATGATGATTATTTGCAAATTGTATGAGCACTAGCAATTCATTCATGCACTAATACAGAGCTGAGTCTCAGTGCCGGGGTATTGAACTTGCTGCTGGCAGCGTTAATTGATTCATCTTGGAACATTTCTCCCCAGAGAATCCCAATCACAGGTTCCCTGAGCAAGCAACTGATACACTGCCAGGGTCCTGGATATGTCCAGACACACGTGTGAGGATGTTGTTGTCAAAGTGTTTCCATCTCCTGGCTGGGGCAAATCCTCTTAGGAACACTCCCCAATCCTGAGAGCTTCAGGGAGAGGCTGGCTGCTGGCTTTCTCGCACAGAGGTGGCAGTTGAACATTCTTTTATTTTCCCTGCAGGATGGAAAAAAGGGAGTGGATTATGGGTTGCATTTGCAAGGAGATTCTGTTCTTTCTGGGGGGAATTTGCAAGGCTATACTGATCAAACTTGGCATGGGATCAGTGGGGGCATATTGGTCAAAAGAAAAATGCCTCCCAACTTAATGTTTCACTGACATCCTTCAACACGACCCAGATCTGTCTCTCCAGATATACAATGTCTGTTTGCCTAACTACAGGGTCAATTGTGGAGCAGATTCTTAGTATGGGTCATGCTGAGTTCCCCCGCACCTGCTCAGATACGATGTCCTGTATATAGTAAAGATGAAAGAATGAAAACAGAATATGTTTCATTTGAAATTTAGGAATACAATGATGAGAATTTGCCTGAAATCTTTATAAAACTTTGAAAGTTGCTTCAGTTTGTGATCCCACTGGGAGTACATGACAGTCTCTTACGCGAATTTTGAAATTTTGCAGACGGTCTGAATGTGCTAAGACTAGATATATATGCAAAGGGATATTGTCTGGAGAATTTCTAGTTACTTTTTGCTATATGTATATGCATATACATATATAAAACTTTATATATAGAACAGTTTACTTTTAATTGGCTAGTTTCAGAAAAATAACCTAGAAAAATCACAACACAAGAAGAATTAGTCATGCATCAAATAGGAGCTCAAAGCCTTTAGAGTGAGTGAAAACCAATCATTTTAAGCAGTTATTTACCATAGAGAGCACATCACAAACATTCCTATTTTTGAAACAGTGCCTGTACTAGAGAGCAAAATGCAGAAGGGGGGCGTATAAAATCTCCAACTTTAAGTAATTCAAAAACCTGAGAGTTTGGGGGGAACTTCCTTTCTTTAGCATTAATCATTGCAATCATGAAAGACATCAAGTGGTGAAATTTTGATCACAACAATACCTATCGCTAAGTCTGGGTATGCTCACTTTTCAAAAATTATATATGTTAAAAAAAAAAACAACAGAAGACAAAGCAAAACCAAACCAAATCAACACTGTGTAAACTGACCCTGGGCTGCTGGATGTATTTGTAGGAGTATTTGTTTGCTTACGATGGTAGTTTAAAAATAGTTTTCCAGTTAACATCCCTTCCACATAATGAAGATGTCAGGGCAGGTTTCCGTGATTGTGTAAATGGTCAGGAGTTGTTTATATCGTCCTGAACTACTGAGAGATGAGCAGGAAGACTGGGGTTTGGCAAAGCCCCTTGGGGCTTTTTCTCTGGGAGAGAAACGCAGGCTGTCTTGGGGTTGCAGGCAAAGCTTTCCAGATGAGTTAGACTGAGCTTGCTTTCTACTGCCTGTCAGAGTCGCTTTGCGCAGGGCTGGTGAGGGGGTGAGGCATCGCTGCCAACCTCTCTGCTACCCTGAGGTTGGGAATAGGGGTGAAGGGAGCTCTTTCTCCAAAGAAACGGTAGTTTCAGACTTGAAAACGACCATGGTAATGCCACTATTCCATGCACACGCCTTTGAACAACAAGGCTTTTAATGTGCCCACACACAACCCAGACTGATCCCGTGCACAGTTCATTGCAACGTTTCCTCTCCCCCCAAACACATCCCAGCCTGAAAGCACACTGCGTGGGTGATAGTCCAGGTCGGTAAGGCTGTCTGGTCAATGTCTTTTGCCTAAGGACAGGCAGATAAAACCTTTCAAAAGCCCCCTCTTTTGGCCTCTGGTGGCCTCAGTGCCATCCGCCCACACACAACCTGGATTCAGCAATTCTCAGCCCAGAAGCACGAGTTTCCCTTGCTAGGGCACCTTAAAGACCCCCCGATCGGAAAGCCCGAGGTTTGGGTACCTCCGCTGGTCGCGCCTCCTGTGCCCCAATACTCAGGCTGCAAAGGAAGGACATCCCGTCGGTATATCCCCGGTCAATACACCCTTTATGCCCCTATACCGGCTAATAGTCTCCACGGACCTGAGGATCAGGTAAAGCTCCCTTTGCCAGTTTCGTGCGTGGGGACTGGGGGCCACCTTCCCACTGCAGGGCCGGGCAGGTGCTGCGCCCTGCGCGCGCCTCCAGGAGCCGCGCACTGAGCATGCCCAGCTCTGCCGCGCGCAGCTCCCGCCCTCCCCGCCGCTCGCCCCCTCCCCGCGCGCCCTTCCCTCGGAGCAGCCAGGCAGCAGGCTTCCAGACTCCGGTGCGCCAGGTTTTCTGAGCTGCCGGGAGCGCAGGGAGGGAGAGGAGCGCGACACCAGACAGCACGGGGTTCAACACCGGGATTGGTCGCAAGTAGGGAGCTTTCGCCACTACACCGGGACCCTGGTCTGTGCCTGCGCCGCACTCGGGGCTGTCCTCGGCGCGCAGAGCAGAGCTCAGGTGCAGAGGTAAGTGGCGTGCGAGCGCCGGGCTCCGGCTCCAGCCTGCCAGTTCGCTGCCCAGGCATCCCGGCTCCCCGATTTTGAGTAAAGGGCAGCATCCTCTCCAGCTGCGGGATGGAGAGAGGGCTGCTGGGGTTCCGATCCCCGCCGGGCTGGACAGGGGCTGTGGAGCTCCCGAGCCGGCCAGCGCTGCAGGGTTCGGCCAGCAGGCGCTGAGCGCCCTGACCCCGGGAAGAGGCAGGGCCCCGACGCCGCCACCGTCGCCACCGTCACCCCACGGCGACCCTTCTTCTCCTTTTTAGTCTGAAAATAAGTTTGTTGCGCTGCAAGGCAACCACAAAATAAGGAGCCTAGAGCCCGGAAGGCTTCGGGAACCCTTAAAATGAGCTCTTCCAATCGGATCAGGCTGATGCCCTCCCCGCGCGCCCTAGCCCTGTGCGCCAGGTTCTAGACCAGGGCTTCCATGGGGTGTCGGTCCCTGGTTTCTGCAGCCCACAGTAAAGGAAAGCGAACTTGGGCTGAGGTTCAAGGGATCTGGATTTCAGGGAACCTGATCTCCGCGGCCGAGGTAGAAGCAGTGTTGAAACAGACACTAATTTGGAGAGCGCCAGCCAGCCGTGTGCCAGGCTGGGTACTAAGCACAGGGATTGCGCGGCTGACCGCATCTACCAGGTCCCTAATCTGGGGGAGGCTGCCCGATTTCCCCAGTCTCTTCCCAAGGAACTTGTTGGAGTGCCATCCATTTCCAACAACTTCTGGGGGATTTTCAGTTTCTTTTGAGAGGCATAGACAACCGCCTCCTCCTTTCTCCAGTACCCAGACAGCAGCGAGATGTGCGCCAGGCGCCCCGCAGACACCAACCCGCCTGCTCTCCTTCTTCAACTTGGGGGTTGGGTGGTGGTGGTGCAAAACCTTCGTGCATTTTCTCTCTTTGTGCCTGGCGTGTATAATTTACTATTAATGACAGGCATGGAGGCGAGGGTAGGAGGCCGTGGGCTCCTGGTTCTCCCTGAACCAGTCAGGGAGTCTGATGCATGAACACATTTTGCAGCACAGCGAAGCTCAGCGAGGAGGCGGCTCCGCGCAACGCGAAGATAAGGTGTTAGATTGCTGGCCCCGCCGTCTCCAGATTGGAAGCAAAAAGGGTTGAGGTTGTGCAGGGCGACTGAATGTGACCGATCACCTTGGGTGTGTGTTCTGCGTGCAAGAGGGTGGCTTGGATCTTGGGGTATACTAAAGGTTGATTTGTAAGGAGGAGTCCCTGCGAGCAATGCTTCTGGAACTTTTTCTAGTTTTCCTACTGGGATCAACATAGGGGCGGGAACAGGTTTTTCAGAAAAAAAAAAAATGTCATTCAATTGCTTGGGAAGCTCCTGCATTTTCCAGGAGCTGGGAATTTCAAGCACTAACGCCACATAACTGATTTGTTTGGACACCTACGTAGGATAATTTGGAATATGCTTTTATTTTTGCATTTTGAGATGGATAGTTGATGTTCAGGGAGTGAGGTAGGAGCTGCAAGTGTGGATTTCCCTTTAAGTAGGTCCTCCTAGCAGCCTTTCAAGTAGAACTGATTAGCAACTCTTCATGGCTGTTTGCAGGTGGGTGAAAAAGTAGTGTCTCGTGGAGCAGGCAGCTTGAGGTGATTCATGAGAAAAATTCACATTTCACCTTAAATGTATTCTTGCTTTCTTGTTGATTTCATTCAAGACTGTGGAAATCTCCACTATGGGTTGTGGAGTAAGTGAGATTAGCAAGGATCAGAAACCAGTTCTGTGAGAATATTACTTTTTTGCTACCTTGTAAAAATGCTATTGATTTTGTTTGGTGTTTGTTTAAACTGGCTTCAACTGCCCTGTCTGGTTGAGGAAAGATCATGATGATAAATCTCATTATTTTTTCAGTGTGGATCTGGCCAGATTGCTAGCAAGCATGAAAAAAAAAACTTGACCTTTGGAATTGGGGCTAAGATACTAAGAGACTTCACCAATTGTTCACAGCTGTAGGTCAGAGCCACACACGTGGAAATTTTAACTCAGATTTCTTTATTTGCAGCCTTTGAAAACATTGTCAGTTTCTCTACCTTGGAAGACCTTCACTGCAGCTGGGATTGAGCTCAGCCCCTCTTCCCATGCTTCCTTCATATTGACAGGTGATTAGGACAGATAGGAGAATTTTGTTTTTTTTTAATCATCCCCTTATTTTACCCACTTCTCTCTCTTTTTTGTTCAGAAGTAGATCTGAACAAAATACCGATTTTTTTTTTTTTCTGTCTAAACACTAAATCTTTGGTGCACATTCTTCTAAAAGCTGCTGAGGACATCCATTAGTTCAATTTAAGTCTTACTACAAAAATATAAGTAACCTAAATAAACTTCTCAGCTGAAAACTCCCCTTTGTAATTCTGACTTTTCCAAGTTTGTCTGCTAATGGTTTTAATGTATCGGATTCTCCTTTGTTATATGAAAAGACGGACCTAACATACATTAGTTCTAATCTCTCTTGTTAAAGCTTTTGTGAACTCTTGCCATGATAGGATTTTAATTGAATGAATCTATGTCCTGTATCCGTCAGAGGGATGGCTCAACACTGAGGTGGAGATTTTTGTTGTTGTTTTGAGTCTGATGAAAAGGGCAGGACTTATTGGGTGACTTATTAGTTTTCACTCTCTTTTATTATTTGCTATCAGAAGAAAATTTGATCACACATCAATAAAATTTATAAATTAAAAGCATCTCCTGATGTCTGGTACATTACTGATATAAAGCAAAATATGGAAGTTCTCATGTTTTTCTGTTTTTCCATGGATTGTTTTCGCCTGCCCCTGGGTGGGGTTTCTGCTTTGAGACCACTGGTAGGTAGCTCAGGTTTTTTCTCCTTTCTCTCCTTATCTGTGCTCTGCCATTTATTATCTCCGATCCTGTAGCCAGTTGCAAAATTGCTAGCAATCTGTCTCCTGTAACAGGTGGCTGGAGAGCGCCTGCTGCCTGTTTTCCTGTCCTGACTCACGTGGTTGGAATTAGGTATAAGAGATAAATGCGCTTGAGAGGGGTCGTGGTGGCATTCACAAAGTGGACATACAGCTGAAAGATATGAAGTTCTAAAGACTGAAGTACCCGTGACCAGGAGTCCATGAACCAAGAAAGAAAGGGCACGTTCCTTGATGCCCATTTTGGGTGAAGGATGGCTAGATCATGGACACCTGGATGCACGTTCAGCCTCACAACTGATTGCATTCACGGTATCAGGCAAGGTAATTCCATAGCCCTACTTTCTTTAGCTATAAAATGGGGACAAGATGTCTTTCAAAGAGTTGCAATAGGGGTTGTATATAGGAGGATACGTGAACTACTTGGTTATATTAGATTGGCTACTTTATTAGCTAAAATCAAAGAGCCCTCCAAGTATGCTGTCTCATATGTGAAATTAATTTATTTCTCATTCATGTAAATCCCCCACCTGAGTGATGGTGGAAACCTTCACGGAAAGTTCCATTCAGGGACCCAGACTTGATCCATTCTGCACCCTAGTCACCTCCAGGGGGGCTCCCTGCTTGTCTGCATCAAGGCATCAGAGGGAGGAAGACTTGGAGGATGTTGATTGCTCTGACCTAGACCTAGTGGGTTCCCTTTTGCTTGTGTCCTGTTGGCTGGAACTCAGTGTCCTGGGGTTTACCAGAAGGAAGGCTGGGAAATGTAGTCCAGCTGTGTATTCAGGAAGGAGAGAGCCAGCATTCTCTGACAGTCTATTCCCATGTGTGACATTCCCTCCTCCCCATTCTTCCCTCCACTGCTGCTGGGAAAACTGGAACATATATGAGAAATAACCGGAGCAGCTGATATGCTAATATGTGCACCTTGTTTACTACTTTGAGATGCTCTTCTGAGCGCTTTGCACTCGTAAATACCTATTGGTACCACCTCTGCTGTGCAGATGAGGAAATCTAGCCAAAGATAAATCAACCCATTTCTTCAACATAGCTGGTATTGGGAGAGCTGGGATTTGAACCAGCCTCTCTGGGTCCAGAATTGAGTTTTTATAAACTAGAGACACTAAAGTCCTTATTTTGTTTTTGCCTCAGTATTTCCTTAAACCATGGAACCCCTGTTATCTCTTGTCTGTATAAGAATGTTGCCAAGCTAATTTTTAAAAATCCTAAAGAAGAAAAAGATCCCAACTCATCTAAAACACCCGGAGTGGAGTTGGATAGGATCTCGGAAGATGTTGATGATGGTCTAGGGTCAGGAGCAGGTATTTGAATGAGGACCCCACCCCACCCCACTACAGTGTTCTTTGCTTTTTTTTCTGATCCACACATGGTCAGCGTCTACACCCTGCATGGTGATCCCTCTCTTAAGCCTCCGTTGTGACAATCCTGTACTGTCCTTTTCATGCCGCAGTGTGTGAAGAAAAATTCCTCTTCTGTTCTCAGCATAAGTAAATATCCTTTCTGATAAGTTCACAGCTAACACAGTCTCTCCTAACTTCACTTTTGATCAAAGGCATTACTTCTATATCTCCAGCCTCCCCCAAAAGGAAAACCTCTCCTTCTGGTCCTCTCAGCTTTGCCAACCCTTTATTATTTTTTTTTTCCAAGTATTTCCTGTGTGATTGAAGGGACCTCTCTCTGACACCCTAGCATCTTCTCAAAGGAAATGGTCTCTCTCATTCTCATCTGTTTGTCTCACTTACATCAGAAATCCCCTTCATCTCCCATCGCCGGTATTTTTGTCTTTTGCAAACATGATGATTTCCGTTTGGGTTTCCAGTGACGGCAGAGAAGATGCTCAGTGGCCGTCGGTGAGCAGATAGCTTTTGTCAAGACAGGTGGGTTCCTTCTTGTTCGGTATGCAGTTGGTGCCTCTTCACAGTTAGTTCATGATAAACTCCCCGTGTAGACAGGTAGATATTCTGAAGGCTCATCTGTCACTTCTTTGCACATAGCCGCTGTTCATTTTCTCTTGATTTTTTCTGAACCTTAGGTCTAAAGAGATCTCCTTTATTTTTCTCCTAAACTGCTCTTCTTTCCCTGCCATGCACTTCCATGCCGTGTGTGCGTGTGTGCGTGTGTGTGTGTGTGTGTGTGTGTGTGTTGCTAGGGAAGGAACTCGGGGCCCTGAGCATGCTAGCCAAGGGCCCCATCACACGCTACACCCCAGCCCATGTCTGGGTCTTGTTCAAGCCCCTGCCTGGGATTCATGGGGTTGGAGAAGACAAAAGGCCCTTAACATACTTCTATCATATTTTCAGTCTCCCAATGAGCCATGTTCCCTGGGGTCTTGAGATCAGCTGACCCCAACTGCTGTACCAGAGCGATTCTAAATACTCAGTGACTTGAAAGAACTGTCCCCTGGTCACTCCTGCGGGGTAGTCCCTGACCTGGTGGCTCTCCATGGAGCATAGTCCCTGACCTGGTGGCTCTCCATGGAGTTGTTCAGTTATTCAGCATAGTCCCTGACCTGGTGGCTTTCCATGGAATTATTCAGGGAATTGGGTCCCTCACACCCTGTGGCTCTTTGGTCCTGGAGTTTTCCTCTTCCAGCCAAGAGACAGGGCGTGAGAAGAGAAACAATACAGGGAAGTCTCTCGTGGGTTGTTACAGGACAGCCCCGGGAGGGACCAGCTTGGCCTCTGCCCACATCCTGATCGTGATCAGGCTGAACTCATCCCTTGGACTTTCTTTGCCCTGTGGGAAGTTGAGAAGCAGAGTCTAGCTGCCTGCCCTGGAAGAAAGGGAAATGGGTTTGGAGCTATTCAGCAGGTTCCCCGTGAGTTCGGGTGAGATTACCAGCTAAGCCTCCCTTTCCCCCTCTAGTTGTGGAGACAGGAACCCTAGGTCTAAAGAGATCTCCTTTATTTTTTTCCTAAACTTAGACACTAGCACCTTGCCTGATAAGTATCCACTCCTTCTCTTCCTCTGAACTTTGGACTTTATTCTTGTCCTATTCTTAGGACTTATGAGCTGGCTGAGATTCTATGTCCTTCTTCAGGATTGGAACATGTGAGCCAGACTGGACCACAGTATTTGCTTCTGGAACAAGCACCTGGCCCAGGAGAACCACTGTGGAACAGGGAGATGCTGCCCTGCTTTCTGGGACTCTGGTTGGGCTCCGTGCATGCCCCTGAGCTGATTCCTACAGCCAAGGACATTAGGACAGAAGGGATGACAGCCTGCTATGACTGAGGCTGCCTTGCCACCAAAAAGAAAAAAGAATGAGAAAAAGAAAACCTGTTGTTTCTGGGGGAGGGGGCACCTGATACTCAAGATTGAAGCCAACAGAAGGGAGGTGAGAGGTCCCAGTCAGGCTTATTCCCTCATCCCAGAGGGACTGGTTCTTTCCTGATGCTTTCCTTTCCAAGCTAATTTCCCCAACCTGTGTCCCTCTTGGGGTTCCGACTCCTCTGTACTGATCCACTCTCCCCTCCTGCCACTTAACACTGCCTCTCTGGTCTGGTCTTCTTGACTATGCGGTTCTGCTGTGTTTATCAGTTGTGCAGTGCCCAACTCCAGCATCGTCCTGTTCAATGTCTTTGAATGCTACCAAGGCAGGAAGAGTGGCTGAGTCCACTGAGTTTGTTTCCATTGTCTCTGATAGAACACCTGCCACGGGGTGTCAACCCTCATTTCCTCCCAGGACCAGGGGTTCCCAGGATGCTGGACCTTCACTTTGACAACCAGAAAAATCCTCAGCAAGCTGGGCCCAGTGTCCCACCCCACCCACCACACTGACACTGCTCTGTTTCAAAGGGACTCCCACAAGTGACATGGATAACGTGTGAGTGCCTTGCGAGCGTGGGTGAGAGCTTGAAATTGCAGTCAGAGTTCTTAGCAATTTCTACCCATTTCAGACTAGCCATGTGATCTTTTCTGCATTTCAGTCGTATCATCTGTATCTTGGGTTCAGATGTATTTTACTGAATTGTTGAGACTCTGAAAAGATGTAATAAGTTAGGCGACTTTGTCTGGAGATGGGGGCATCTGTCAAATGGGGCGTGCCTAAAGATGCAGGGTTTCTCGAAGATGATCAGGAAATCAGTGGGTAGGTCCCAGTGAGCCTCCCATATCGGCTCCGGTGTTGGCTATTGCCCTTCACCTTGGAGCATCTCTTTCCTCGCCAGGGCAGGTGCAAACTCAACTAAATTCAGAATACTGGTTCATGGAGTCGTTTGAGTTTGTGACAAGCAGAGCTACCCAATCTGCAAGACCCACTTGGAAATACATGTGAGAGTGTATTTGATCCGTGAAACTTAAACTTGCATGAATGGAATGCAGTTTCTCCTGTTCTGGGGACAAGGTTTGATTTTTTTTTTTTTTTTCCTTTCTTGCTTCCTAAGCCAGAGTTCACAATGTGCTTGTTTTGGAAAGATAAATGACTTCTCGGGTGGGGGCTGCGTCAGTTTAGGTGCGGAACCCTTCCCCTGCATATTTGCTACTGTGAATTGCAGGAGGGGAATTAGGACATGGATTAGGACAGCAGAACCCCTACTGATTCCCTCCTGATCTCCAATTTAGAAATCACATACGCGGATTCCCTTTGTTCTCCGCCCCCAGGGACTGTCCTGTTTACCCTGAGGCTGCTCTTTTGCACCTGGCGCTCTTGAACCCTGACAGCTGTGTTAGTGGAGATCTTGAGTATTCATGTTGATTGTGGTTTTCAGGTTTTCATGGAGATTTCCAGCAGGGGAAGGTGTTTCTGGAAGAGAGGGAAGTCAAACAAAAATATGATATGACTTAAGTCCCCACTTCCGTTTTAGGCGGCTAAATCCTGGGCAATGGCCATTGTTGATATCATGTGAATTTGCTTTGTCATCTGTATTATTGTGACTCTTCAACACCAAATGTAAATATGATCTGTTTTGAATCTAGCCTTTCATTTGATTAGCTATTACCTGGCTATTGATTCTGGACTTGGTGAAGGTTAGTGAATTAAGTGGGGAGTCCAAGCGCTGTTTTCACTGTATTTGATTTGGTGAATGACAACCTTATAGGAACTTTAATAACTAGGTCACACACCTACCTCCTGGTGAAAAGTAAAAGGCAAAACACGATTATCTAGAATTCTCGAATCTAAGTGATTGTAAAGAGTGGTTTGTCTTTAATACCCAATAGTATTTTGAAAAATGGAAATCTTTGAACAATGTATTTCTTTCCTGCTTCCACAAGTGACGAAATATAATTTACTTCTGGCAGATACTGGATCCCCTAGAGCATAGGGCTTGCCATCAAATTGGCCTGAATTCAAATCCTGGTTCTTGCAGCTGTGTGATCTCAAACACATTCTCTCCTCTTCTGCGAGAGTTTTGTACATCTGTACAGTAAAGTTCACCATGTCTGCTCATAGAGATGCTGCAAATGTTAAATGTTATGCATTTAAGGGTTTTAGTACAGTGTGCCTGGCACGTGCTAAATACCAAGTCAATTAGGGCTTTAGCTACCTTTGCAACTTCTATGGAACAGAGGGTGCATATTCCATGTATTTTAGGGAATGAAGGAATGTTTATGTCACAAACTGCTTTTTGTTTGTTTGTTTTTACATTTGATGGAACCATGAATGTTGGCCTGGCCTGGTACACCTGTCATCCCAGCGGCTAGGGAGGCTGAGGCAGAAGGATTGCCAGTTCAAAGCCAGCCTCAGCAAAAGTGAGGCCCTAACCAACTCAATGAGAACTTGTCTTTAAATAAAATACAAAATAGGGCTGGAAATGTGGCTCAGTGGCCGAGTGTCCCTGAGTTCCATCCCCAGGACCCTAATCCCCCCAAGAAAACATGGATGTTGCCCTTATCCTCTGATTCGGGGGGGGGGGGGGACTGTGTACCAGAATACCACTGTTACCTACGCTGGAGGCCCCTGTCTGCTCTCTGCTGCCTTTTAGATTGTCACAGATGATCCCTGGTTTGGGTGAAGTAGCTTTTTCTTCTTTCTGTTCCTTATTTCTTTCTTTCTTTCTTTTTTTTTTTTCAAACCAGGGATTGAACTCAGGGACACTCCGTCACTGAGCCACATCCCCAGCCCTGTATTGTATTTTATTTAGAGACAGAGTCTCACTGAGTTGCTTAGGGCCTCATCATTGCTGAGGCTGGCTTTGAACTCGCTATCCTCCTGACTCAGCCTCCCAAGTCGCTTGGATTACAGGTGTGCGCCACCGCGCCCGGCTTTTCCTCTCCTTCTTGACAGAGTTACTGAGTGGCAAGAGGTGACCATACCATAGCAGGAAAAGCAAAGAACCTGCCCCATAACGCTCCCGCCCGTGTCTGGGATGGGTTGTGCAGTGGCTCAGGTCCATGAAGATTCCAGTGTGACTTGCAGAACGTTGTTTTTCTGCCAGGATGATCGACTTCCTTCATTTATTTTCTTCCATGTTTTTCCAGTTTGCTCTTCCCAGTTAGGAAAATCCAGCTTAAAATTCCTAGCTTATTTTGCCAGTTCTTTCCTTATTTGAACATCACGGTCAGGCCTCCTGGCAATAAATCCTGTTCAAGTGTCTGCGCTCTGTGGGCCTGGGCGCCATGTAGCAGATCATTGCAGATAGTTTCATCAACCCTGTCCAATTCCTTTATTAGCAGCAATTTGCCAGAGTATCATAGTTTATATGATGTGCTGTAACCGAAATGAAGACATTTTTTAGTCATTGCAGTTATTTAGAGTAGAATCTGTTTCCATTCCTCTGAATTAATGAACTTTGGTGAATCTGAGTGCATTTCTTACAACGCAGCTCCTTAAATCAGCGTATTAAAAACTCTGGCAGGGCGAGTTAGCGCACGCCTGTAATCCTAGCACTTGGGAGGCTGAGGCAGGAGGATCGCAAGTTCAAAGCCAGCCTCAGCAACTGAGCGAGGCCCTAAGCAACTAGTGAGACCCTGTCTCTAAATAAAATACAAAATAGGGCTGGGGATGTGGCTCAGTGGTG
>JAJEJO010003466.1:394648-454985 GCA_020662805.1 Glaucomys volans | reverse complement strand
TTTAAAGTGCTGTAAGGAACAACTGTAGGCAAACATGGTGATTCAGAGTGATGTGATGATTCCCATCCTGGCCAAGCTGCTGATGCTTTCGTAACTTTAGACCAAGTTCATGAAATTTTCTTTGCTTCATTTTCCTCGTACATATAATGGAGCTATTCCTGAGGGATTGTGGAGATGAAAATAATTGTATATATGCAAAACTTGGTGCAAGGCACATAATTAGATGATTGTCCCTCTGGATTTTTTGTTTTCTTTTTGGGTACTGGGGATTGAACCTAGGTGCACTAAGCACTGAGCAACATCCCCAGCTCTCTTTATTTTTTATCTTGAGATAGGGTCTGGCTGAGTTGCATAAGGCCTCACTAAGTTGCTGAGGCTGGCTTTGAACTTGTGATCCCCCTGCCTCCACGTCCCCAGCCACTGGGATTACAGGTGGACACCACTGCACCTAGCTAGACCATCTCTCAGTGCCAAAATGCATATGTAGGATTTCAGTCGTTTGCAGCTTGTGCGTAGCATGACGTCTGTGTTGTGCATTACCTGGGTGAATGTTAGGATTCACAGACTTGCAATCACATTCCTTCAAAACACTCAGCACCGTGATTTATGCATGCTTCTGTTTCTTTGTCCACTGGAGGGACATGGGATTCTCCCTCACTGTGGAGGCAGAGGAGGCCATTCCATAGCAAGTTCTTTTATGGTTGACACAAATCACTGGATCAGAACTGAGATGGGATTAGCACTATTTGAGATTTCATTTTGGAAAGATGACTTGGACTATGGTCAAGAATCTTATTTATTAAAAACAGTGAATTACGGACAGGGCTCTCATCTGTATTCTTTTGCGTCCAGCTATAGCTCATCTTGCAAACCTCCGAAAGAAATGTTGACGTGGGATCGAGTAGAAAACAGAATAATGTTTCAAGTTGCTTTCAGTCACATGTGATTAAAATTTTATAAAAGATTTACAATTTTATTTTTAAATTGTACTACAGAACTGGGAAATGAAATTCCATTTATTCTGGGATTGGAATAGCAGTCACTTTATGGGTGCTTTGAATTGCAAAACTTAGCACACCAATCCTGATTGGGTAATCATTAAAAGGCAGGCAGTGAAGGAGTTTTACGTATCAGAAGAGAAAAAAGTTAATGTTTTACTTCCTGTGCTTTTATAGCCTTTCAAGAGTGCAACATGGTAGTAAGTATGTTTTGAATGTTCCTCTACTTCATCTTTTATTTTTATTTTTTTTATTTTTGGGTACTGGGGATTGAACCCAGGGGCACTCCACCACTGAGCCACATCCCCAGCCCTATTTTTCTATTTTATTTAGAGACAGGGTCTCACTGAGTTGCGTAGAGCCTCGCTAAGTTGCTGAGGCTGGCTTTGAACTCGTGATCCTCCTGCCTCAGCCTCCCAAGTGCTGGGATTACAGGCATGCACCACCGGGCCTGGCTCTACTTCATCTTTATATGGAAATTTGCCCTCTAATTTATGGGGGAAGGAATGTTCACATCACAAATTGCTTTGTTTAGGGTTCATAATTTACTCTCCTTATTTGTTTCTTGGTTGCTTTTCTATGTTGCTTTCTATGATTTGAAAACATTTGAAAGTTTATTTACTATGCTCTGTTGTTTTTCCGTCCCCCATCCCCACTCCCGTGCTCCTTCAAGCTAACTCACAGCAGAATCTAAATTTCTTTACAGACTTCTAGCCATTTATTTGTGTCACACAGATTCTAAGTTGTGGTTTTGTTGTAGAAATTGGCCTGACTGCAGGCTTCGAATCACTCATGTCCTGATATTTTCTGAGTTAGATACACCACGTATGACCATTTCTGTGTGATTATTCTAAGTACCTAAGTATCGGTGAAAATCCTAAAAAATAAACTTTCAGTGGTAAGCATGGTAGAAATCCAGCTATTTCTACTTCCTCAGGCTTTTAGGTATAAGATTTATAGGAACTTAATTGCAGAGATGGATTTCGTCACCCCCAGTAGCCTAACTACCAGGGTTAAGTAGTTGAAGCAGGTGGAAGGTTCTTTTTTTTTTTTTAATTTTTTAAAATTTTGATTCATTGAACACAAATGGAGTAAGCTGTTGTTTCTCTGGTTGTGCACAAAGTAGAGTCACACCATCAGTGCATTCATACATGTACACAGGGCAATGATGTCTGTCTCATTCTGTTATCATTCTTACCCCCCCACCTGGACCCCACCTCTCCCTTCCCTCTATGCTATCTATCCTTCCTCCATTCTTGCCTCCCTTCTACCCGCATTATGCATCATCATTCACTTATCAGAGAGACCATTCGGCCTTTGGATTCTTGGGATTGACTAATCTCACTTAGCATAATAGTCTCCAACATCATCCATTTACCTGCAAATGCCATAATTTTATTCTTCTTTATGGCTGAGTAATATTCCATGGAAGGTTCTTTCTGTTGCATGTGAACATCATACAGCGAGTTGCCAATCAGCAGGGGCCATTTGAGTTGCTGCTGGTTCCTGACGTTCTGTACCCTGCATCTCACTGACCAGACTCTGCACTCTAGCTGGGCGTAGGTGAAGCCTCTGTGCACATAGTCGGTGCTTCAGAACAGAGGATGATCTGTACAAGACGTTTGTCTGCTGCCTTCCTTTCACTGTGGTCCACAGATGGTCACCTCCTGGGAGACGGTGATCAATGAAGAACTTTGGTTCTCACCCTCGAGCTGCTGTATCAGCAGCTCCTGCCGAGAGAAGGTCGTTTATATCTAAAGTAAAGAGAGATGGGCATTCCTTTGCATCCTATTCTTAACTAACTCTACCAGCTAGTTCCTTTTTGGTAAGCCTCAATGTCAAGTCCGTAGGCATCTTGCTTCAATGTGTAGTAAGGACCCAATACTGTGGGCTCAGATAAGTTAAGACTTTTGCCGAAAGTGTATTTGGCCAGAGTATATGTGGTCTGTAACTATACCAATTTATCTATATCTATATGGCCTGATATCGTATCCATAGATATACATCTAGATATACATCAGACTATATATGTATATTATATAGTCTTTATAGTCTGATATAGATATATCTATATATATAGATATAGATTTATATCTTATTTATTACAGATATATCTATATCAGACTATATATAGATAAATATAGATCTATATCTAGATATATCTCTCTCTATATCAGACTATATAGATATACACATACATTATATATATGCGTGTGTATGTACATATATATATGCATATGTATATGTTTATGTATACACACACACACACACACACACACACACAAAGGCTGGTGATTTGACTCAGTAGTTAAATGCCCCTAGATTCAATCACCACTGTCAAAAAAAAAAAATTGTGTGTGTACATATGGAAAGGCATGCTTCATGTGCTCTCAGGGAGCAGTGTGACTACTGTATCACGGAATTGTGCAGAATGTCACCTCTGGCAATTTATGGGATAAATTGGAGGACGGGAGGACTCTCTATCTTTCTCTTTCTCTCTTTCTTTTTCTCCTGGTCCTGGAGATTTAACCCAGGGATGCTCTACCCCTGAGCCACATCCCCAGCCCTTTCTTTGCATATTTTATTTAGAGTCAGCGTGTTACTATGTTGCTGGGGCTGGTCTTGAACTTGGGACCCTCCTGCCTCAGCCTCTGGAGTGGCTGGAACCACAGGCCTGGGCCTCTGCACCCACTGGCAGTATTCTTGAAGCTGGAGAAAGACATTAGAAGATTTTAAATGTCCGCAGTGACATCTGGTTGCTAAATGTGAGAGGCCCGTCTGAGTCTGATGTGGAGATCTGAATGATGGGTCGGTGGTGCTTGGGGGGCATCCCTAGCCTGTCTGGATTGGAGATGGAAGCCTGACCTCTCTGATTAGTTCCTCTTTCCCATCCTGGCTCGTGTTAATTAGGTAAGATAACAGTAAACTGGGTACCAAAGTACATTTGCATTCCTTATATAAAATATTTATACCTGCTAAATGTATTTCATGTTTAAATCCAATATGCGGAGGGATTAACAAGTAATTTGGGGCTTAAATTAGAGAACTAAGGAAATGAGCAAACAGCAAAGGTTATTATGTGTATAATGGGAGGAAAAAAAGCCTCTCAGAGAAATGAAGTGCTTTTCCATGCTAGTACAAGACGAATCGCCTCTTGGCTAGAGGTTTCCAAATGGACCATTTCGGTTAAGGACCACACACTCAGGTTTCTGTTTTATTTTGTTTCTGTGTTTTCCATTTGGAAACATCTGAGCATCTGAGATTTCATGGCAAGGTAGCCAGTGCCCATCTGCCATCCAATACAGCTTTTGGCTTCCTGCCATTGCTCTCCTGTGACTGAGGTACACTCCTCTGCTGATCACATTTGCTGTCCTTAGATATTATTAAAGAGAAACTAATGCTATCTGACAACATTTCAAGGAGTTGCCATTGGTAATGCAATGCACTTTTTTTTTTCTTTTTCTAATTCACGGGAACAAGAGTGTTTTCCTAAGAGTAAAGTCACATTTGCTATTTGTGGTCTTCTTGGGTGAAACATCCTGAACCCACCCTTGCAGTGAGACTTGGGTCAGGATGTCATCTCTGGTGGCTCTTGCTGCTCCAGACCACCCAAGGTACAGGCATGTGATCTGGCATGCAATACTCAGACCTTCTCCTCACATGCAGAATCTTGAGCTTGGCAAAGGGTGAAGAAATAGTTATTAGATTTTAATAACTGTGTCAGGGTCCTGGCTGCAATGTCCAAAGGTATCTGTCCCTGGGGTTGTTTGGAGATGCTTGATCTTCTAGTTCTTCCTTCTCTCAAATTAGCCACTCACATCCTTTTTACAAAATCTTCTGTTGCCTGGGTTTCCAAGATTTGGCTATTCTTGCTTGCAAGCCAAGAATGATGGGGGGGGGGGGGGGGATTGGATCTCTTGGTTAACTGGTAAACCCTGTTTATGCTTCTTTCTTCTGTTAGGAGCTTACATAGCTCACAGCCATGCAGGTGACCTCTCCTAACACTGCTTAGCTTGAGGTCCCTTTAGAAACTTGGAAAATATATCCCTTGGGGAGCCTCTTGCTCGGATTCCAGTAAGTGCTCACATAGTCCCATGTTCTGCAGAACTGGGGGCGATGCCTAAAAATGGAATATGTAAATCACTCTGCCTTCTTGGATTTTCAGGTGTGGCTGAGGTTTTAGTTAAAGGACTGGGTAATGAAATCTCATGCCACCAACAGCTGCCAAGCTGCTTCTTTAAAAGCTGATTCCTTTTCTGAATAATTGATACCACCCAGGACCTTTGGATGCTTCCTACCAGCAACACCTGGAAGGTTCCCTCTTGGTCTAGCCAGTGCTTAAAATCCATTTCTGGAGGCTGGGTAATCACTGTAAGGAGTGGGCACTTGGCTTTCTGGGCTGTGCTTGCAAACTTGTGGCTGTTCACCCTGGAAACTTGGAGTGTTCTATTTATGTGCTGAGACTTACATCTCTCTCCGAGGTGTGTTATAATAGCCTGAGTGTAAAAGTCTCTGGATTTAACTTGAACTTGGTGTTCATAAAAGGGGACCCTAGTATGGATGATCTTCAAATACTTTTTCATTTATGGTCATTCACCCCTAAATTGTTACTGAGCTTCTATTAGAAGAGAGGCCTGATATTGAAAATATATATATATCCCTTTCCTTATCCTGGAAGTGGGAGACAAGGGCCTATTTTTAGACTGAATATAAACTCTCTGGGGTAATTGCTACAAAATATGATCCTCAGACAAACCTGGGAGCTTTGGAGGAAAATAAAGATTCACAGCCATGCTCCAGAGCTTCAGCATCAGAGTCCCTGGGGAAAAGCTTTGGGAAACTGTATTTTGAATGTTTCTCCAGGTTTGGGAACTAGAGCATGTTTTGTGGAACGGTAATTTGTCTAGATATAAATAGGATTCCTTTAAAAAAAGAAAAAAAAAGAAAAAGAAGCGAGTTTAGGCAGTTCTAGTTTTTAAACGTGTTTTCTTGCAACCCTCCACCCAACACAAAACCTGTTTACTAAGCAGTCAGGGGGAGATTTTCCTCCCTGGCTACTCATTAGAATTGTCCAATTTAGTTGGTCTATGTTGAGCGTGGTCTCTGGGTAATGAAATATTTTAAAGCTACCCAGGAGATGTTATCAAGAACTTTAGGGTCCAAGATCATAGATAGATTGGGGTATTCTTTGGAATATACTTTGGAAAACTTAGTCCAAATGTGTCACAAATCACTTGGATTTTTTTAATTAGATGGTTTTATTCAATTTATATATGCATTATATTTTCAAAGTACTTTCCCAGATATTTTTCCCCAATGAATAAAAAAACCCCAAAAAACCAAACAAGCAAAAAAAAAAAAAAAACAAGCAAGCCAAAAAACCTTCTCTTTAGGGGGGAAAAAATACCCTCATTATTTAGAGACATTCTATGAGGAGAAAAAAAATATATATATGCACATATGAGACAGGAGTTGTGTCTCAGTTCGTTTTCAATTGTTGTAACAAAATAACTGAGGAAGGGTGCTTTATAAAGAAAAATGTCTAATTAGCCTACAGTTTTGTAAACCCAGGAGCATGGTGCTAACATCTTCTGAGTTCAGGGTTGGCCTCATGGCGGAGGACATCAAAATGGTAGCATTTCCAGAAATTTCCTGGTGAGACAGAAAGCCCGTAAGCCAGGGGCCAGACTTACTCTCACCAGAAATAACTGGGGTTCACACGAAGTACACTAACCCCTTCCAAGGGCAGCATCCCCACTGACCCAGACACCTCCCCCTGGGCTCCACTTCTTAACAGCCCATCAACCTCTCAACATTGCTGCTGGGAGGACAGAGTTTCTAGCAAAGGAAATGGGAGTGGACACACTATTAGGTGCCATGATGATCGCTGTGTCCTAGATAAGAAGACTGAGAATCGGAGACAGGTATAGATCATGCACCAAGCACAGGGCAGTGTGACATCAGATCCCAGGTGTGCCTGCGTGCGACAGAAATTCTTGGTCCCCTGGTACCTTCGCTTAGGCGGAGACTCCCATGTTGAGGGATGAGTGGGTGTGCAAAACACTTGTGTGTGTGCATGATTTTCAGAAAAACGTGTTATTGAAATAAAGGTGAGTCTTCATAAATGGCAAGGATTTGAGAGGGAATTCCAAGTGCTCATTTCAAAACCTCAGTGGCATATGAATGTGAGCACATTTTTGAAGCTATTATAAATTCATAATTTCTGCACTTGTAAAATTAAATACTGTATTTTCATTATATGAATTTATTTGAATTCATTATATGAATTTATTACCCAAAAGTCACTGTTTAAATACCTTTTTCTGTACAGATAGGCATCCACATATTGCTAAGTTTCTGGAAAATATTGAGTTTTATGGCTATTTTTTGTTGTTGTTTTTACTCTGGCCACAAATTTAAGCAAAAGAGATGGAATGATTTTTTTTTTGTTTTTTTTTTTTGGAACCAGGGATTGAACTCAGGGACACTTGGCCACTGAGCCACATCCCCAGCCCTATTTTGTATTTTATTTAGAGACAGGGTCTCACTGAGTTGCTTAGGGCCTCGCTAAGTTGCTGAGGCTGGCTTTGAACTCGCGATCCTCCTGACTCAGCCTCCCAAATCGCTTGGATTACAGGCATGTGCCACCGCGCCCAGCTTGGTGGAGGCTTTTGCTGAAGGATCTAAGCAAATGTTAAGCTTGTAACTTGGCAGAGTTTGCATATCTCAGTTTGAAGAAAGCAAGTGTACAACTTCTACCTACATTGTTGAAATGAAGAGTCTCAGTGGTTATCCATGTCACTTAATAGAGAAAATTCAGCTTATGATGAAGGAGACGGGGTCTTTGATTCATTTGGATTGACTGCAAATGTTGGTTAATTTCCCTGGATAGCGTCTGATCTCTCCATTTCAGTTTGGCTTTATAATGCTTTGTGTTTTACAATTATTCTTCCTTAAAGGTTATATGTCTGTGAGTATGAATTTTAATAATGTAGAAGGATTCCTGGTCAAAACCAAGTTTCCTTTCTATCCACTGTCAGCTCTTTTCCTTAGAGGCAACGTCATTGTTATATTTTTCAGAGATGTGGCATATATGGGTAAACATATATATGAACATACTTTTTAGTTAAAAATGACTGAACACCTGGCATATGAGCGATAGTATCGCTTAGATATAAGGTGTCCCTTAGAAAGTCAGGTGTGAGACAATACAAGAATGTTCAGAGATGAAATGACTGGGTTATGAGAGCCATAACTTCATCAGTGGATTGCTCCACTGGTATAGACCAACATGGTGCTAACCATAGGCAGGTAGGGTTGGGCTAGAGGAAGTCGGTTACTGAGGGTGTGTCTTTGGGGTATAGTTTCTCCATGCTGAGGGAGCTCTCTCTCTGCTTTCTGGTGCCATGTCCTGAGCTGCTTTCCCCCTCCATGCCCTTCCGCCATGATGTTCTGCCTCACGTTGGGTTCAGAGCAATGGAGTTGCCCCACCATGGACTGAACCTTGGAAACTGTGAGCCCAAAGAAATTCTTCCTCCTCTGTGTTGTTCTTGTCAGGTCTTTAGGTCACAGTGATAAAGAAAAGTAATTAAAACATGTGGGATCTCCATTCTTCATCTGACAGAAATCTTAGGATCCATTTACCTGAGTCTATACCTAGCTAACTCTTGCCTGCCATGGGCTAATCAGAGCGTCTATTCCCTTGGATTAGGGTCATAATCCTACACCTTGTCATCCTTACACTTTTATAGGCCGTTACTACTAAAAATGATATTTTTGTAGACGCATATCTTCTAGTCCAAGTGAGATTATTTAGAGGAACCTGAGTAGAATGTCGTTCTAGAATTCACTTCATTTTTCCATTTAGCCTCTAGTTATTAAGTGCTCCTAAGTGCTAAGATGGAGAAGAGTCCTGTGTGTGGAAAGAAGTCAGACATGGAACATGCTGTCATGGAGGAATGTCATGGAGGAATTTAGGGAATACCACTCTCCCCCAAAGTCAAATTTTAAAAAGAACTTTAAATAATCATAAACTATATAGGCACTCTGGAGGAGGTAGCTGGGGCTGATATGAAGACAATATGGGAGATCCTCCCTAGATACCCTAGACAAGGAAGGCTGTATCATTAAATGCATTCCTGAAAGAGTAATAGAGGTCTCTCTGTCAGAAAGTAGTGCTT
Source organism: Glaucomys volans (assembly GCA_020662805.1). Taxonomy (NCBI): domain Eukaryota; kingdom Metazoa; phylum Chordata; class Mammalia; order Rodentia; family Sciuridae; genus Glaucomys; species Glaucomys volans. The sequence goes on along the minus strand of JAJEJO010003466.1, from coordinate 445,807 downwards.
TTATTCTATTTTATTTTTTTTGCATTTTTGTCTTTTATGGTTATTTCTACATTGTCCTGCAATGACATTATTACCATATATAAGTGAAGGACTTCAGAATGATGTCTTCATATGAATTGAGAAGGAATAACGAATTGACGAAGGAATTGCTCCTTAGTCATTGGCAGGATTCTTTCCATCATATATCAACAGTAGCCGGGCGTGGTGGCACACGCCTATAATATATATATATATATATATTTTTATTTTTGGAACCAGGGATTGAACTCAGGGACACTCAGCCACTGAGCCACATCCCCAGCCCTATTTTGTATTTTATTTAGAGACAGGGTCTCACTGAGTTGCTAAGGGCCTCGCTAAGCTGCTGAGGCTGGCTTTGAACTTGCGGTCCTCCTGCCTCAGCCTCCCAAATTGCTGGGGTTACAGGCGTGCACCCAGCTCTGAGCTTAGCGCATCTTCAGCACTTGATACCAAGCTGATAACCCAGCTGATCTTCTGGGCGCCCTGAGGCACAGTAGAGCTAATGATGAATAATAACTCTCATTTGTTGAGCATTAATTGTATGCCTGGCACCTTAGCATACATTATTTCTAATCTTTACAACAACCTTCCAAGGTGGGAATTATTATTTGCACTTTACGGTTGTGGGAATCTTAATTCACAGAGGCCACATGCCTTTCTCAAGGTGACATAACTAATGATTGACAGAGATGTCTCCATTCTGAAGTCTGGGTTCTCTCCTCTGCTCTGCACTGGTGTTGGTGACCCGGCTAACACAGCTTCCGGGGGCACTGTCCCTTTTGTTGTGTGGCTGAGGTGACCATCAGCATCACTTGGCTTTGCTAATGTGTGTGCATGAAAAAGATCCCAACAGTCAGGAGGATTTAGTCAGTACCTGAGTGCTTTACTTGGTTAATCCAGCTTTTGCTTCACTGCTAGTTTCAATGCTCAACATATATGTGCTCCTTCTGCATCCAGAAGCCTTATGTCCCCTCTTGCCACCCATACCTAGTATTTCTAAATTGATGCTTCACAAGACGTATGGAGATGCTATGATTTCCTAGCACTATTCTGATTGTAATTACTTCCTGGCTTTCCAAGATGTTGGAGATTTCTTGACAGGTTTACTTTGAGTTATGGGGCGAAATACCCATGCTGGAATTTCAGATGTGTGCTTCTTGTCTTAGACTTCTGAACTCATCAAAACTACCTTTGGGATCTCCAGGTGGGTAGATCTCCAGACATGGCAGGTGGGGTCTTTCTGTCCATCGCTCAGTCAAACTGAAATACGTAGCAAAATAAAAGTACGGGGGATATTGCATGACAAAATTAACTCTTCCTGATTAGGACCTGGTGAATGTTTAACTATATACACAGAAGAGAAGAACTTAAGAGGCAGGCAGGTCAAATCCAAGAATCTAGGAACACTTATTATAATTCCACAAAGGAAAAAAAAAAGCAGAAGACAAAAACCCTAGACCATCAATCAATGCATGAAGAGGAATCTGCCTGAGGCCAGGCTGGTGTATAGCATCAACATTAGGAATAGCTAATGGGTTTGGGTTGGGTTGACCATATGTCCTGTTAAAGAATATGGATGAAGAAGTCAGAGAAAGGCCCGATGCAGTAGACAGAGATCTTGCGGAGGGGAGAGGAGCACTCTCCAGAAAATGCAGAGGGCGACAGTGAGAGGAAAGACATCAGGGGGGACTTCCACTGTCTCTTCAGCTGAGTACGTTGTTAGAATGAGATAGGTTTGGGTAGGGGTCACTTTCTTGATAAATAGAGATTTCTTTTTCTCTTGGAGGTTGTACATTTCTAATAGACTCCATTCCGCCTGAGTTTCTGTTTAAAACAATTTCATCAAGGTATAACCAATAGAATTGAAACTGCACATGTTTAGTGTGTAGGTTTGATGGTTTGGAACAAAGTCCTGTACCCATGACCCCGTCACCACAAGCAGGGTAACAAATACACCTTTCACCTCTGAAAGGCTCCTCCTCTCCCTGCTGTGTTGGTGCTCACGACAGTTGAAATCGACTCAATAAAGTTCTAGGTTCAAAGGCCACATTTTCTTTTTCCATTCACCTGTCAAGGGACAGGTAGGCTGTTTCCATGTCTTGGTTATTGGATTAAAGCCACAAGGGACATAAGAAGCCAAAATCGCTTCTAGATCTATCTATTGGGGATCCTACTTTCAATTCCTTTGGGTCATAGATTTCTATGAGAATTTCTTAGTGCTGCCTAAATTGTGTGTGCATGTATGTGCATGTGTGTGTGCATGTATGCGTGTGTGTGTGTGGTGAGTGTGTGTGTCTACACAGGCAATGTGTGCATGCTTTAATTTTAAAAACTCTATCGTATTTAGGAATTTCCTCCCCATGGATATGATCATGTCGTTATGACCCTGCATTGATAACCAAAAGCAGCCTCTCTCAGTCGCAAGCCTCCCTTGACCTGGGAATCCACCTGAGTGAGTATGTGATTTGCTGAGCAACTGTGTTGCTCTTGCAACACAGCAATGAGTGGGTTTTTCCTTAACTCGAAGATCTCTGTCCATTTAGGACCCAGAGATTCTTACGTGGCAGGATAGAAAATGAGGTTGTCTTCTCCGCCTCTCCTGTGGACTGAATTCTGCAGACTGCTGGACGTGCCTCTGACCGGACTGCAAGTCCCATTCAGAGTGTCCTGCCATTCCTCATGTCAGTGTCTGAGTGAATTCTGGTTCTGATCCTTTCTCTCACAGCTTCTTTGTATTTTCCAGGCAATCAGTAGAGATCTGACTTTTCAGTAGATGGATGTCCTATAATTAAGAAATATTGATTTAATAATTTTTTTGGCCTGTGGATTTTATTTTAATCATGAACTGATAAGATTTATCGAGCATCTTGCAATTCTGTAGCCCTTTGGTTGATGGTATTACCTCCTTAGCACATAATTGTTTGGACCAGAATGATAAATTTAGGATAATTTGGTATAAAAGCCCAAGTACTGTGTGTTGCGAGGTTGAAGAGGAGGAAGAGAGAATGCAACTTTCAATCTGGTTGAAAACTTGCCAAGTAGTATTTTTTTTTTTCTTATTTTTAAATGTGCTTTGACCTCCTTGGGTTGCAAGCATTAGAGAGTTAGTTTCGTTTCATTTAGAACAAGGTGTGTATAAGAAGGTAAGATGCAGAATTGGAGCAGAGAGAATATCTTCCACGTGGAAGATTCAGAAGGGAACCGTGGACCCACATTGCACCAGGACCTCACCCAGGTATTGGCCAGTGCAGGGCTGGCACGTTACAGGGGATCTTTGGTGACATTTACTTGATTAGGAATGCTAGCAGTTTGCAGATCCGTGTGCTTCTGACTCACAGTTGCTGCACTTGACCTGTTTATTCTACTGAAAGGAATTACTTGCTCTTCTCAAGAAAAGATTGCATTGGGTAAGTCACCGCCTCCTAGTTTTCTGTGGCCTTTGCAGGGGTGCACTTTATAGCTACCCTGTGATGCATTCTGGTTTTATAAGCCTCCTCCCCAGAAGGCAATAGAGGAGCCTACAGCCAGGGTTTTCAGAGATAAGAAATACATCAGAGAACTTCTAGAAGGAACTTGCTGTGAGTCATCCTTCACAGCCTAGTGAATGCCTGCCTTTTTTTTTTTTTCAAAACATAGAGAGGAACTCAACACTTAACCAAATGAGTTGGAGGGAAGGAGACAGAATAACCTGATCCTAATAGAATAAAAATATCATGCTAATTTAACTTGTATGAGACTCTGTAATCCTTTGAGCAATAGATTTGAAACAGTCTCTTTTTATTTTATTATTTTTTTTCAATTGATTGTTAGAAATCAAGAACGTTCCTAAAATATCAAAGAAATTACAGGAGAGAGAAATTGAGTCTCTTCACTTTTTATTCTCCTGCCAAGAGTTTTCCACAACCCCACCAATTATAGAAGGATCAGAATGGAGTTTGGAAATATATGCCAGCTTCAGTCGCTCAATGCCAAGAATGCGTGTACCTGTAAGATGCTTGAGGTCTGGGCTAAATGGGGCCACATCCATCACTGTTTAGGACTCCTCCATGTTTAAATGCTGCCACTGGGACCCATAAGTCATGCAAGGAATTAAAAGCTTGCAAACTCTACTGGTGGCCTCAAAGCAAGCTCAGAGCTCAGTGGCATCAGACCCAAGGCGGAAGACAACTTGACGGTGAATTTTGTTCTGCTTCTGAATGCCACTCTCTCAAGCTGAGCAGGGAAAGAGGAAGTCCCTGGTGTTAAAAGATGTCTATTTTCTACACCTCCATTTCTCTTTCAAATTGAAGGCTCTTGCGGATTGTGTTTCCTGAAACCCTTGAAAGCAAGTGGCATGTTACTACATGGGAAGACAAGGATGGAGCCTGGGTGGTAATGATTATGCGATCCAGGCTTTATCTGCTTGCAGATAATTTGTAGCTTATTTTTCATCCTCTGCCAGTTTCTTTCCTCGCTGTTCCGTTTACCTGCTGATTGCAACACCGGGTCTATCAGTCACTGTCGTGCACCTGGTAAATTCTCTTTTTAAAACTGACTGGAAGCAAACATAGTTCAAAAATGGGCATGTTGATACGACCTCGTGTTTACTGAGCACTTATTACGGAGTCGATTCAGTATTTTAAGTTTTATGCTTACAAGAAACCTCACGATGGTAAGAACTACTTTTTTTACTGTTTTACTGGTGGGTAGGCTTAGTGAGCTCCCTTGTCAAGGTCTGGAAGACAGTGAACGACAGAGCCAGCCCTGGAACCCGGCATTCCTCCTGTCGTGAACGATGATGACTATCTGAAAACTGGGATATGTACCAGAAAGGATTTAGCAAACAAGCACGTTTCATGAGGGGATCAGGCTGGATGATGCAGGTATCCCCACTTGAATCCCAGGATGGACTAAGTTAGCTTTAAGTGGTAAGAACTTGGTGCAAGAGCTTGGGATAGATCTCTACCTGGATATGAGAGGTTTTCAAGTGAATTGCCCAGAGGTCAGGTCTCAGACAGGTCAGGTCTCCTTCCTCAGGAAAGGAAAATAGGGAGGCAACTGAATGGAATAATCCCAAAATAAATGTGTCCCATCCTTGGAAATTTTCAAAAAACAGAGTTGATTTTATAGGAGTCTTAAGACTTTGAATGGATTAAGGTGTATTATAGAGAATAATTCCACAAAATATGTTCCTTGGCAGATGGAGGAATCACCAAGCAACATTTTCTGTAGCCACATATTTTGAAAATGTTTCTTTTTTTTGGATCATAACATATATTAACATGGGAAAGGTCAGGGACATTGTTTAGGAAAACAGGACTCCACAAACTTGAGGAATTTCCCATACTTTAGCATTTTAAATTTATTATTATTATTTTTGAATATCACCAAACCCTTCTTTTCTTCTTGTTTTAGTCAGTTTTTTTTTTTTTTGCTGTTTTTTGTTTTTTTGTTTTTTTGTTTTTCATTTGTAACTAAAGGACCTGAGAAGAAGAACAACATAGAGGAGAAAAAGTTAATTTTGAGTCATGGTTTCAGAGGGTCAGTCCATGGTTGGCCAGCTCCATTGCTCTGGGCCTGAGGTGAGGCAGAACAACATGGCGGAAGAATGTGGAGGAGGAAAGCAGCTCAGGTCATGGTGACCAGGAAGCAGAGAGAAAACGCTCCTCACCATGGACAAAATATATACTCCAAAGACAAAGCCCTAGTGATTTATTTCTCCTAGTTATATTATATCTGCCTAGAGTCATTACACATCAGTGGATTAATCTGCTGATTAGGTCATAGTTCACCTTTCACTTCTACACGTGATTGTGTTGTTTCACATATGAACTTCTGCTGGACCTCACCTGTTTATACCTAACCCTTGTGATGGCATTAAGGTCCCATAGAATATATCAAAAGCTGATTTAAACCTTTAAAATATAATGTTGTGTGTAGATACTCTCCCCAGACGTTGGATGCAGCTATTTGTAATGAAAAACAAAAGAACCATTGAATCCCTCCGTGGATTTGGTAGAAAACAGTAGTTTTGTATGGGATAAAGAAATTTATTTGCAATATGCTGTTTTGCATTCTCTTTAATTCTCGGAAATAGTCAAGCGTCGATGGCATTGAATTTTCTTTAGCACACATGTAAAGATGCGTGTTTCTGGACTTTGATTTTAATTTCTTCTAACAGCCTTATTTTCCCTGGGTATGTTTCTACTTAACTTAAAAACAGATGCTCTCTGAAAGATTCATGAAAACCAGGAATAGGCTGGAGACTGGGGAGAGGAGCTCTTCACCCTCTTTTTCAAGTTGATTTGTCTTTGACAAATGGCCCCTTGCCTCATCTGTTGGGCTGTTAGCTTGATGACCTTGACCACGCTTTCCTTCTCAGCCTTGGTGTGATTCACCGACCTCCCTATTTAACTTGTACATAAGATTGCACACCACAGATCAGGGTCTCTCTGAACATATCCTTCCAAGCACATTTGATTGGTGGTTCTGCGAATGTGTTCTGCAGTTGTGGTGGGTGGATCTGTTTTCTCAAGTGAAGGTTTTCTCAACTGTCATTACTTGTTAAATTTGTATATTGTCACCTGCTCTGTCCCCAAATTCTTCAACTGTTCCTTGCATGCACAAGGCCCTGGTTGAATCCCTAGCACTGCAAACAACCCAAACACAACAAAAAAGCAAAATACACAAAAACCCACAACTGTTTACACTGTCAATTAGAGTACATTTTCATTTTATTTTTTATTTACTTTTTTTTATTTTTACACACTTCATTTTGGTTCACTGTACACAAATGGGCTATAAATTTTCATTTCTATGGTTGTGCATGATGTACATTCATACCATTCTTGTTAATCACACATGTACATAGGGTAATGATGTCTGTCTCATTCCACCATTTTTCATACTCCCACCCTCTCCCCTTCTCATTTCCCTTTACATAATCTAAAGTTCCTCCATTCTTCTCTCACCCTCCATTCCCCCTCAACCAGATTTTATATTATCATCCGCTTATCAGGAAAAACATTTGGTCTTTGTTTTCTGGGGATTGGCTTATTTCATGTAGCATGATAATCTCCAATTCCATCCATTTGTCTGCAAGTACCATAATATTATTCTTGTTTATGGCTGAGTAGTATTCCATTCTATATATACCACAGCTTCTTTATCCATTTATCTGTTGAAGGGCATCTAGGTTGGTTCCACAGTCTTACTATTGCATGACTGTGGGGAAAAAAGGCACACTCATACATTGCTGGTGGAGTTACAAATTGGTGCAGCCACTCTGCAAAGCAGTGTGGAGATTCCTCAGAAAACTTGGAATGGATCCACCTTTTGACCCATTTATCCCACTCCTCGGTTTATACCCAAAGGACTTAAAATCAGCACACTACAGTGACACAGCCACATCAATGTTTAGAGTATATTTAAGGAAGCATTTTATTTTAATAAACAGCCTCAGAATCTTTCTTCTGAAGTTAAAATGTAACCATAGAAGGAAGATGCTATAGTGCTTCCTCTGTTTTCTGGAACTCCGAACCTCTCAGAGCCAGATCTGGCCATGTGAGCAATCCCAGGACAGGATCAGAATTCAGACCTCAGACTCATCAAATTCAGTGTGAGTGGAAAGAGCCAATCAGAGCAAAGAACCCACCCTCTGAGAAACCCACAGATGCAAACCCTGAACTGCGTAATTCAGGAAATAAGAAGCAGTTCTTACACACGAAATTAAAAGCAGTTCTAATTATATGATTTAATTAGCGGTAAGATATTTATAAAGCAGCTTATCAAATTATATGTAAATTTGTTCTTTTGGCACAATTTGGCTATATAAGCAGAATTAGTTCAGTGTAAAGTGTTTGTTATCAAAATTGGCTCTGGTATTATGTAGTTCCAATTTTATAGGCTCACACACAGTTCTCCATAGCGACCACCATTAGTGTGTGAAGTTTTCCTCGTAGTATTTTTGAATGATAACAGCTCAGATAAGGACTCTTTTATTTGAAGTACTTGGGGTCAATTGTGTGATTCAGAAGTTTAGATTTTATAAAGGTAGTGTGCTCCCTATTCCATAGGCTGTCTTGGGCAGTGCCCATTCATACTGACGTTTCTTGGTACTTGTAAGGGATAAAGATCATGAGCAGGTTCTTTTCGGGTGAGGTCAGGATTTTCTGATTGTGGGTTTGGGTTTTCAGGGCTTTTCAGAGATTAAATTGCAGATAAGGGATTATGGACCTGCGATATGAAACGTAATAACCAACATTTATTGAATTTTCTTCAAGCCAGTCATTGTACTTGAGTGGTATTATCTAATGTAGCCTTTGCATCTCTCTGAAGAAGACAATCAATTTTATTTTGCAGATGAGGGACACTTCCAAAGAAGCTAAGAAACTGGTCTAAGGAGACACACACCCCAGTAAGGAAGTGTGCGGAGTCCTATTCAAACTCGGTCAAATTAGACCTCAAAGCTGTTGTGCACAATTCCTGCGTTATCTGTCCTGTATTGAGTATCTCTGACCCCAGGCTGCAGACTATCTTGGGACAGCACAAAGGGAATTAATTGATAGCTGTTAGGAAAAGAAGGTATGATCAATATGGGACAGAGCAGACTCCCTCGAAGTGTCTGCTCTTGGTGGATGAGGAATTAAATGCAGATGAAATGAACAATGATATGAATTCTTCTTTTACCTTTTTTATTTATCTATTTTTATAGCCTTCATTTTGATTCATTGTACACATATGGAGTACAAATTTTCATTTCTCTGGTTGTGCATGATGTACATTCATATCATTATTGTTCATCACTCACGTACACAGGGTAATGACGTCTGCCTCATCCTTTTTCATACCCCCACCCTATCCCCCGAATGGAGGATCTTCATTTACCTTTTTAAACGTAATCTGTTTTAAGTTTGCCACCTGCGTAGTATGGCCTGAAGGTGGACTTGGAATCTGCATAGTTGGATTCCTGTCCCAGTTTGGACAATGTCTAGTTTGGGGATAGAATAAATTCTGATTCATAATCTGATGATAACAATATTTCTTGCACTTTATTCACTGTTCATTGTGTTAGCTAAGGTAACCCAGAGAACCTCTGGAAGTTCACGTCCACACAACGCACACAGTTGTGTAGACTCTATGTCATCAGTGGCTCTGTTGGAGCCCTCCTCCGTGACTCCTGTGACGAAGTCTTTAGGAGCTTTGCTGTACACATCCTGTTTTCTTGGCATCTTCTCTCTGGGGAAGCCCCTGTCCAAGGTGCTGTGAAGAAGACCTCGCTAGCCATATGGAAAGAGCCTAACTCATTGCCAGCCACCTACTGCACCAGCTGATGTGCCTGACACCTACATTGCCCCGGAGGTCCCCCTCCAACCAAGCCATCAGATCATTTCAGTCAGGAGTACCACTGACTAAAACTGCATGAGAGTTTCCAGAAACCACTGCTAAGCTGAGTCTAGACCGTTCGCAGGAACTCGAGTCATGATGATCCACTGTAATAGGTCATTAAGTTTCCTGGTGGTTTCTTTATTAGAAGTAGATATCCACAAACCAGTTTGTTACAAAGAAGGCTGTATTTGTCAGCTCTTCGTCCCTGTGACCAAAATGCCTGACAAGAACAACTTGGAGGAGGAAGAGTTTATTTTGGCTCACGATTTCAGAGGTTCAGTCCATGGTCAGTCAACTCTATTGCTCTGGGGCTATGGTAAGGCAGAACATCATGGCGGAAGGGTGGGTTGGAAGAGTGTGGCTCCACTCATGGCAGCCAGGAAGCAGAGAGCATGGAAGGAGAGAAGGGGCAATATGGAAGATGAACTCCCCCTTCCAGGGCATGTCCCCAGTGACCCACCTCCTCCAGCCACGCCCGCCCCACCTGCCTACAGTTACCACATGGTCAGTCCATTTAAACTGGGATGGACGATGAGGTTCCAGCTCTCACAATCCTGTCATTTCACTTCTGATCATTCCTGCATTGACACGGAGCTTTTGGGAGTCGCCTCCTATCCACACCATAACACAGGGAGATAATGTGTTAAGTGCCTCCAACGAAGGTGAGCAGCTGTTTCATTGTAATTGTTTTGACAATCCAGAAACCAAAGCCTTTCTTTCTCATCTCCTCAGAGGTTTCATTATAGTTTATCATTGTGTTGAGGATAGTGATCATTTTATATTTGGAGAAGTGGAGAGGGTATGCCTGATGGGCTGGTGTCCCAGATAGTCATCATTTTTCATTAGGGAAAAAGTTTAGAAAGTTCTGCCTTTTCCCACTCTTATTTATTATTATTATTATTATTATTAATTATTATTTTACGTGTTGAAACATTTTCTGTAGCAATAGACCCTTATGTTCATTGAGTCTCTTAAATTTTTCTGGTGGATTTTTCCATCTGGATGGGAGTGTCCATGGCGGTGCTGGGGATTGAACCCAGGGCCTTGTGCTTGACAGGCAAGCACTCTACCCACTGAGCTAAATCCCCAGCCCCATGGTGCTGTCTTTATAGACTCTTCATCAGTCTGCTCAGTCCAGGGGAGATAAGATGGGATGGATTCTGAGGAACTGAGAGCAGGAGTCAGAACAGTTGGCCGAACCCCTTCCAAGAATTGGGACAGGCTGCCAGGGTGAATGTCAAAGAGAAATCAGTTCTCAGGAGGTGTCACAGAACAAGAAGATAATGACACAAAGAAAGAAGTAGGTGGGGTGCAGAGGGAAGGGAGTGAAGGATTTCATGGTGGAACTCCAGAGCGCTCAGTGGGAGGTTGGACGGGAGGGTTGGTTTGGGGACTTCAGCCTTGGATGGGTCCCCTCTTTCCTCTCCGCAGTTCTAGCTTTATGTGATTCATTTCCTCTCTGGAGGGGGAAAAAAAATGGCCTGTACTTTTTTTTTTTTTTTTTTTAAATTCTCCTTGTTTGGAATCAAAGGAACTTTCTTTGAAGGCTATTTTCCCAGGTAATTTTTCAGATGCTGTAAGTACCTTTGTCTCATCAAATTCAGCTGCATTTTATGATTGTTCCTGGCGGAGGGAACGAGAAGACAATAATGGTATTTTGTGAATAGTAATGAAGTGCAAATTGCACATTGCAGTGTTGGTCTAGTCACCAAAAAAAAGAGGAACCTCCAGGTTTCTCCATTGCTTCTTGAAATGGCTCTGATTTCTGTAGTTTTCCTGGCTGTACATCGATTTTATTTTCCAGAAACTTTCATGTAGTCATATTATTGTTAATATTTACCGACTTACTGTGGAGTTTTTAACTGGACACATGAAGGCCCTTGAGATAAGAAATTTATATTCCACTATAGCAAAATAAATACATATCCTGCAGCTTGAATTGTTGGTAGTGATTTTTTAAGGAAATTACTTGTGCATCTGAGTTCATGAATTATTTAATTTAGGGTTACTTTCCTATTTTAATTTATCGCTGGCTAGGTCATTTAATAATCTTCTGATTTATTAAGAGTCTCTATGCCGAATTAGATTTAAAATCTCATTGTTTTCTTGTGATTTTGCTTATGAAAATTGAGTCTGCGTCTTCTAAAACCCGTATTTCTGTGACTTTACCTATTGTTATGAGGAATAATCTTTTTAGGGCTGATGAAAAATTATTTTTTAAAAAATGAATCCCATCTGAAAACAAATTTGCTTCACGATCTTTCCTTACGTGTTGGAAAGATGATCAAGTTGGGAGTTGGGCAGTCTGCCTTCTCTCTCCCGTTAAGAGGCAGATGGTTTGTCTACAGGTGTTTGTGCTCATATTTTGTTGCACTTTTAGGAAAATTGTGTTCCTACTGGGGCATGAGATTCACTATGAAATTTTTTATTAATAGAGATTCGCTGGCCTCACAACAATCTTCATGAAATCAGCTTCCCTGGGGTTCTGGTGTGTTGAGCTAGCCTCATGGGCAATTGGAGTTCTTACCCAATCTGAGTCTGAGAATCACTAATTTACAGAGACAGGGTGGGCAGGTTGATGGATGGGAAGCAAAGAGCGCTGAGGAGAGAGCTTGGAGGAATATTCAGTGTAGGGAGGACTGGGATATTCAGAATGATGGTGTTATCACTTCTACAAGATGTGAGATTTCCCCAATGGTGTCCCCTGTTAATCTCTAGCACAGTGGTTCTCAGCCAGAGCGCATTTGATAATGATTGGAGACATTTGGTTGCCATAACTCAGGGGTTGCTACTGGCATCTAGAGGGTTGAGGATAAGGATGCTGACCAACATCTCACAATGCATGAGTCATGATTCTCCAGACTCAGAACAAATATGGCGCCCCAGCTCATAGAGTCAGGCAGGAATTTGCTTTTATGTGTACTTAATGCTCTGCTTATATTTCCCTTGACTATGTGGGACTCTCCTGTATTTGGGGAGGGCAGTCTGCTTTAATTCATCCACCCTTCCAGATGATTCCCCTTTCATCCCAGACAGACATTGTGTGATATTCAACCAAATGCCTGGGTACCCTATGGCCCAATCAAGTTGACCCATTAATATTATCTACCACAGTTCCCCACCACAAAGATTTATCTAGTCCAAAATGTCACTAGTTCAAGGTTGATAGATCCTGATCTTGCCAAGTACAGTGACATTCTCAAAAATCTCCCAGGGTCCAGCACTGAATAGGGTGTGGTGGGACCAGACAGGGAGCATTGGAGGTGGCTGGCTTGTGCCATGTGGAAGCCAGAGGAGATAAAGAGGAGAGGTGTGAACATGGACTGACAGCCAGGGGCAGGAGGAATACTCTAGATTACAGCCACAGCTCAACAGAATCGAGTCTTTCAGTGTGCCTTTTTATTAGCGCACTGTAGGAATTACTAATTGTAAAGTCTGGTTTTTTTTTGTCCAACAAAATGAAATAAGTGAAGGTGGTTTGAAGGTCGTCTAGGTCATCTAGGTTTATGCAGTTGCTGAAATGCAAACGAACAAACAAACTAAAGTCTGAAACGGGACATGTGTGACATAACAGATTAGAATCTGTGAGAGGAAAAATATTTTCACAGTGTCTCATGCCATTGAATCAAAATAATTGTGCGGATCATACTTGAGTTCAGATATAACCTAGATGAATTCTCCGGCGGTGGCACCCATCTGTCAAAAAAGAAAACTCGGGGCCTCAGTTTAAATGGCTCTTTAGACTGAGGTCATCTGGCTGTATCTAAAATGGACATGAAATGTCAATTTCATATGTTATGGTGCACATTTCATATTGCTCTACTTAAGTTGGTGTCAGCCTTCCCCATAAAAAGCAAGTGATTTAGGTCTTATTCTAAATGAACTAGGCAGAGATCTGCCATGGGCTCTGCATCAATGCTGCAGAAGAAGGGGCAGGGAGAAGAGGTAGGGACCACCTCTCTAGCTTCTGAACTCTGGAGGTGTTTGGAATTCCAAGTCAGAATGTCTGCTCTCTGTGTCTCCACATTTGCATTTCCTATAAATGCAAATTTGCATTTAAGGGGTTGGGAAGATGCCTTATTCCGAATTGCTGGTTGCTCACTGGTGATTATTATGGTTTAGAGATGAGGTGCCCCTGGAAAACTTAGGTGTGAGAAAATACAAGAAAATGTGGAGGTGAAATGATTGGGTGATGAGAGCCTTTATCTATTCAGTGCCTCAATCCACTGATAGGGATTATCTGGGTTGGTTGTTGTATGCAAGTGGGGTACCAGCTGGAAGAGGTGGGTCACTGGGGGCATGCCTTTGGGATTTATATCCTGTCCCTGGTGAGTCAAGCTCTGTCCTTCTGTTTCCTAGTGGCCATGTCCTGAGTTGCTGTCCTCCACCACACCATTCCGCCATGATGTCTAGTCTCACCTTGGACCCAGAGCAATTGGCTTGGCTATCTCTGCATAGAGACCTCTGAAACCATGAGCCCCCAGACAAACTTTTCCTCCTCTAATTGTTCTTGTCCTATCTTTTGGTCACAGCAGCAAAAACAGCTGACTAAAACGGTGATTCACATGCTCACGTTGTGCATGCAAGTTATTTTACATAACGAGAGGCTTATGGAAGTTGTCAGGAAGATTGAATTTGGGCAACTCTGATCATCATGGCTCTCTCACAAGTGCCAGGAAAACACTGCAGCTGATTTCAGCAGAAAGAAGCGGGTTTGGGCGAAAACTTTTGAGTCCAGCTGGGAGACAGGAGAGAGTCATACTTAGAAGACGGTCAAAGGAGCTGGACACGGGTCCCCTGGCTACAGTATGCGAAGGGAGTGTCATGAACACTCTTTATTTTAAAAAGTTTTTAAATTTTTAAAATTTTTACAGACTTCATTTTGATTCATTGTACACAAATGGGGTACAGATTTTCGTTTCTATGGTTGTGCATGATGTAGATTCACACCATTCAAGTAATCAAATGTGTACATAGGGTAATGATGTCTGTCTCATTCCGCCATCTTTCCTACCCCCTCCCTCTCCCCTCATTGCTGGTGGAGTTGGAAATTGGTGCAGCCCCTTTGGAAAGCAGTGTGGAGATTCCTCAGAAAACTTGGAATGGACCCACTTTTGACCCAGTTATCCCACTCCTCAGTTTATACCCAAAGGACTTAAAATTAGCATATTACAGTGACACAGCCACATCAATGTTTATAGCAGCTCAATTCACAATAGCTAGACTGTGGAACCAACCTAGATACCCTTCAACAGATGAACGGGTAAAGAAACTGTGGTATATATACACAATGGAATATTACTCAGCCATAAAGAATAATAATATGATGGCATTTACAGATAAATGAATGGAATTGGAGATTTTCATGCTAAGTGAAATAAGCCAAGCCCCCAAAATCAGAGACCCAATGTTTTCCTTCATAAGTGGATGATGATATAGATTTGGGTTTGGGCATGGAGGGTGAGATCAGAATGGAGGAACTTTAGATCATGAACCCTCTTGTAACCCCTGCTGCCTCTTGAGACAGAATGCTCCCCCTCTCTCTGTCACCACTATGTAAATACTACCTCTTAGAATCTGCTTTTCTCCATCCCAAGTCGGGGTCCTGGGCACCTGTTGGGTATTGGTACCCAGTCTACCATGTAACTCTTATTGCAGGAATCCCCCTGCCTAACAACCACCCCTCTATGTTAGGGGCTCCCCAGAGCAGGAAGAGGCTTCCCAGGCCGGGAGCTGGCATGCTTCATGTGTGTGTCAACATGGCATCCTTTCTGGGTCTCTCTGAAGGTGTTCCTGAGATGGACATGGAGTCAGTAAGTGAGACTGCTCTCCCTGGAGTGACAGGACATCATCCAATCTGCTGAGGGTCTGGATAGAACACAGAGGCAGGAGGAACAAGAAGTCACTTGTTTTTCCTCCTGCCTGATGGCTTGAGCTAGGACCTGGGTCTTCTCCTGGAATTTGTACCCTCAGCTCCCCTGGATCTCAGGCCTTTGGACTCAGACTGGAATCAGATCATTAGTTTTTTCCCTGGATCTTCAGCTGCCAGATGGCAGTTCATGGGATGTGGCCTCCATCAAAATGTGAGCCAATTCCTCATAATAAATCTCTATCTATTGATCAATCGACCGATTGATCAATCCTATCTCTACCTTCCTATCTGTCAGATACTTACAAAATTATCTGCTTCTCTCTCCTCTGGGCTCTTTTTCTCTGGAGAACTCTCACCAACACAGCAGCAAAGCACATTGCTAGGGAAGTAGCTTTTATGGGGAAGAGGAGAATTTTCTGGAAATCAAGAGAAAATGTTCTCAAATACTTGGATAGTTCTTTTCTCTTCCAACAGATGAGGGACAACATGGCCTTTTTTTGGTTTTTTTTAGTATTATTATTATTATTTTATTTAATTTTTGATTCGTTGAACACAAATGGAGTATAGCTATTGTTTCTCTGGTTGTACCCAAAGTAGAGTCACACCATCTGTGCATTCACAACATGGCCTTTTGAATCCTGCATTTGGTTAACAAACCAGGAGAGGCGATTTTTATCAACATTCCCTTAAAATGGATGGTCATAAATCCAAAGTTCCCAAGCTTTGGCTCCTGGGTCTCTTTGGTACATCAGTAACAGTTTCAAAATACACAACAAAAGAAATGCACAACAGTTCCATTCATTAAGAAGTCAGGGTGTAACAAATAAATGTTTTTATTGACTCACATAATTTGGAAAAAAAATTGTTTATCATTTGAAAATAGTATCTAACTAAATTAGAAGGAAGAGACTTTTATTGCCTTTGTTAAATAACCACAGCTACTTACTAAGGGGATCCATCCACCTGATGGGCTACGCATGACTTCTCAAACACTTGAATTAGAGTAGACGCTGACACCCTACTTCCCGTCCAGGTTGATTTTCATGCAGCACATTTTTATCCAGCAATAGCAACAAACACAGTTTTGCAAGGATATGACATGATCCAAAGGAATGTTGCATCATCTCATTGAAACTGTGAATGCTCCCAAGCTGCCTCGACGGCTTCATGTGGGGCGCCCTGGACGTAGATTGTCAGTGAATTCTAAGGCCAAGCTGCTGGACCTTCTTGCAGGGTGGTTTGACCTGAGAGAGGCTCAGCAGCTGGATGGTTCCAGAAACAAAAGCCAGTAACAAGCTCGTCCATACACAGGGTGCACCCTCCTCCTTGGTATAGCTGTTTTGCTTCTCTTCTGTGTTTTTTGGTCTAAATGAGGTAGGCACATGTCACTGATGTGCATAGACTTTCCTTCCTAACCCACAGAACTCACCTAATTAAAATCAGCTTTTAAAATCCTCGTATAGTGCACTCACGGGAAAACACACCTTCCTTCTCTCATCATTGACAGGACATGTGAACCTGTTGCCCATGCTCTTTGGGTCCATAAGTTGTCCTTTACTGAGTCACTTCTTAGTAACAGATGTGTCTTAGAGTTCTGAAGACTGGGCAGGCCACCATCAAGGCATCTCTGAATCCAGTGTCTCCTGAGGTCTGGATTTCTGGTTCACAGGTGAGGTCTTCTTGCTGTGTTCTCACATGATGGAAAGGATGAGAGAACCTCTGGAATCTCATTTATAAGGATACTAATCACATTCATGAGAGCTGCATTCTGATGACCTAATCACCTCCTCCAAGACCCCAACTCCGTATATCATCATCTCGAGGTTGAGGATTTATGCATAAGAATTTTGGGGGTGGCAAACATTCAGACCATAGCATGGTCCAGTTAAGAACTAATATATGACATGATTACCCTATGTACATATATGACTACCCAACCCATGTGATTCTACATCATGTCCAACCAGAAGAAAGAGAACGTATATTCCATTTATGTATGATTGTCAAAATGCTTTCCACTGTCATGTATAGCTAATTAGAACAAATAAAAAAGAGAAGGAATCAGAAAAAAAAAAGAACTAAGTATATGAAAGCATGGTGCATTTGTTTTTCATTACTATAATGAAATACCTGAGGCAGGCTATTTTATAAGGATAAAAGGTTTATTTTGGTATATAGTTCCAGAATTATGAGATCTACATCTCTTGATGGTCTTCGTGCTGGTAGAGTCCTGGGTTGATGTTGTGCATCATGTAGCAAGAATCACAGTGTTCACATGTTATGCATATGGTTCTGAACTTTGTTGTCCTTAGAAAGCCAGCAGGATTGAGTCACAGAGAGGGGAGCTGAACCCTAATGACCTTCTGTACACTTGATTACTTTTTTTTTTTTTTGGTACTGGGGATTAAGCCCAAGGGCCCTCCACCACTGAGCCACATCCCCAGTCCTATTTTGTATTTTATTTAGAGACAGGGTCTCACTGAGTTGCTTAGGGCCTCACTAAGTTGCTGAGCCTGGCTTTGAACTCACAATCCTCCTGCCTCAGCCTCCCAAGTGCTGGGATTACAGGCTTGCGCCACCGCACCCGGCCACTTGATTACTTTGTAAAGGGCTCACCTCCAAGTATTGCAGCTGGATTAGGTTTCTACCCTCTCAGTACAATGGATTTATGACTTGGGGGTTCCACCCCCACCTTCATTTGGCAGGACTAGCATGCATACATAAACCATAGCGAATGGTCTCCTTCGTTTACTATTGTGCATATTAGCCTAGAGCTGGTGTATGCCTCCAAAATTGTATTTGCTCTCAGAAAAATACTTCAATTTCTTCTTCTTTCCTGAGCTGCTGTTCAAGTGAACCCTGCATCCATAAGCTGACGTCTCCCCTGTGTGTGTGACTCTTTCCTGGTGACAAGAGCCTCCTCTGATTTGGTTGAGAATTTCAGCTCCTTTTCTTTAAAAGTCCGACAATTTATACTCTGGCAGTCCGAGCAGACTCACTGTGCAGTCTTCAAGGTAAAGAGTGACACGAAACTCTCCAAGAAGATGTCACTTAGTTTTGTTCTTCAGATGGCGTAGCGGTCACTCAGTACGAAAGTCGGGGGACCGTTCCCAAACTGCAGATCCCTTGAGCATTTCAAATGCTTTTCCTGCATTAGGGCAGGCAGCTCTCTAGAGTGTCCTGTGTGGGGTTGTGGGGAGAATGGCACCCCACTACAGGTGCCCATGTCCTATCCCTGGAATCTCTGCATATGTTGCTTCCCCTGACCAGAGGATTCTGCTGATGTTGGGGATGTCCATAGCGGGGAGGACATGCTGGTGGACCTGATGTCTGTAGGGGTCATCTTCTTGGTGAGAGAGGGTGGCGGGAAACTGTGAGTGGAGGCATGGAAGCAGAGGTTGGGGAGTGATTGAAGAGGCCAGAGAGCAAAGCAATGAGAGCAGCCCCTCTGGAGCTGGGAAGAGTGAGAAAACTGACTCTCTTCTAAGGTCTAGCAAGGGGTCCAGGCCTCCAACCCTGCCAGCCCTGACTTTTTCCCCAGTGAGATCTCTTTTGGACTTTGAACTTTCAGAATTGTACGATGATCCAGTCCTCTGTATTGTTTGAAATCATTTCTTCTGTGGTCATTGGCCCCAGCGGCCATTGGATGAGAGTACAGGTGTGTAGTTGAAGGAAACCATCAGGAGTTCATTGAGGCTTTTGAAATTCATGTTTAGCACATGCTCTAAAATGCATGAGTTAGCTGGGCGGGTGGCACACGCCTGTAATCCCAGCGACTTGGGAGACTGAGGCAGGAGGATCGCAAGTTCAAAGCCAGCCTCAGCAACTTAGCGAGACCCTAAGCAACTCAATGAGACCCTGTCCCTAAATAAAATACAAAATAGGGCTGGGGATGTGGCTCAGTGTCCAAGTGCCCCTGAGTTCAATTCCCGGTTCAAAAAAACCAACCAAACAAACAAACAAACAAAAAAAAATAAAATGCATGAGTTAAACAGGAGTAACTGCATGCTCAGGCTTTCCTCAGTTCTCAGGTGAAAACAGAGTTACGCCCTCCTTGTGTCTTGCAGATGCACTGTCCCTGGGAAATGCACTGTGTCCTGCTGATTTCTCTCTGGGAAATGCTTTTCCATTGGGGTCCTTGTGCTTGGCTCCATACAGCCTCAAGTCTTTGGCAGATGCTTGCATTTTATGAATCCAACCTCAGTGACTAATGAAGTTGTGGCGGTCACTGGGCTTCACCAGGGACTGGGGCTGGGTCTCCTCATCCAGTCTTGCTGGCCATTGGTTCTTGCTCCCATCATTGCACATTTTTCCTGCAGATAAATCTCAGCTTCATTTTATGACATTTCCATCCTTTCCATCAAAGCCCCATTAACCATTCACAGGCAAACCTGGTGCCCATGACCTCAGTTTACCATAGAGATACTTGGGTCACTTCACCAGAGAAGGAACACAAGGACATGAGCAGTGCCGAGGAATATATTTTTCTCCCCAGTATTTATGGAATCATTTTTCTCTGCATGGGATTAGCACATAATATGTTTTTGTAAAAAATCTTCTGTGATCTTTCTGTTTTGTCTGCTTTGTTTGTTAAGAGCTAGATCTCTGGGCTGTATTTCTGCCTTTTGGATTATTATTATTTTTTTAATTATGACCTGTGCCAACCCCTCCATCGCTTACAGCTCCGAAACTCCTATAATTGGCTTTGCAAGTGAGAAAGGGTGGGGGAGGGGAAGCGTTCCCCAGAAACTGAGGATTTGATTTCAGGCATTTAACATGAGATCTTAGGAGAGAATCAGGGAGGGACTTTCACGTGGCTTTTATGTTTTGTGAGTGAGAAGCTTGTTTTACAATTGTCCAGCAGTGAAACTGTACTCCTCTCTGCTCTATGGGAACAAAACCAGTGCTCTCTGGCCTTCAGCTCCTCTTCTGTTTTAGCTCTATTCAAATGCATGTTGTGCTTCCTGCAAAGTGGTTTCCTCAAGGTCACTCTGAGCAGCCTGCTCACTGCCTTCTGGATGTTTCCCTGTGCTCCTGCTCAGCCTTCCTGACCATGTCATTGTGGATCATTTTATAGACTGGATTGAATTCCCATTTCCTTTGTAACTCATGCCCAGATGAATTAAAAAAAAAAAAAGTTGCTGGTTTTCTTTTATTTGTAAATTTGATACCCAGAAACCTTCCCAACTATTTTGGTGGTTAATGAGGTTAAACCCCAATTCATCAGGTCTGATTTTGAATGAAATACATGCCAAAGCTGGTTCATTTTCTTCTGCCTTTGGAACAACTTGCAGCATGGGGTGGAAATATTTTCATACTAGAAGGGAAGAATATGAGGTTCAGAGAATCCCAAGAAGAATACAGTTTTGAGAGTCTGAATCAACATCTAACTTTTTACTCATTTTTTGGTACTATTTTGCTAATTTATCAATACATAATCATACCTATTTTTTCTTTTCTTTTCTTTTTTTTTGGAACCCAGTAGTGTTCAACTACTGAACCACACATCCCCAGCCCTTTTGGTTTTGAATTTTTAATTTTTTAAGATAGTCTAAGTTGCTCAGGGCCTCGCGAAGTTGCTGAGGCTGGCTTTGAACTTGCAATCCTCCTGCCTCAGCCTCCAGAGCTGCTGGGATCACAGGCCTGCACCATTGCAACCAGCCATATTCACATATGAATAGCTCTTATAACAGTGTCTGAAAAGAGTGTGTTGCATGACAGGCAATGCACCCTGCTCTTTACCTACCCTCCCTCAGCCCCTGTACAAGTGTGCTATTATTAGCTCTGACTTGACCATAAGGAAAATGAGCATAGACTTCACTGAGTGTGCAGGGTTCTGCTTTGCTGCATCAGTAATCAAACTATTGTGTGCTGTGACCTCCAGAACCCAGTGCCTGCACTGAGGAGCCATTGAATTCAGGGAACTGGTTAAAGGTACCCATGATGAGTTTTAAGGAGAGATGTGAGTTTGGGGAGGCTGTCTTATATCATAGCGTTCTATTTACTTTCTGGGCTCACACACTCGAGTTCCAACAGCCAAGAGTAGGAGAGAGTCAAGGTTCTGATCCACCTTTTTTTGGATTCTAGAAATAAATTTTCCTCATCTGAAAATGCACCAACCGAAATCCAAAAGTTTTTAAGCACCAGTCTGATGCTCACCAGCTTTTGGCTGGGGGAGCATTTTAGGTTTCATACTTTCAGATTAGAGATGCTCAGTTTGCAAATTTTATGCCAACATTACAAAATCCCAACAACTCCAACATTTGAAATGCTGCCCAAGCATTTTAGATCAGGGATACACAACCCCTAACTTGGAGGTGAGAAGACACAGTAGGATTAGAGGTGAATCAACCTGGGTTCCTTCCCCAGCAGGTTGTGGAAGGAGAGCTGGAGGGTCTGGGAGGGCAGCCACTGACACCTCCTCTCCAGGACTTCAGGACTTCGGCATCAATGAGCTCGTTGCCATGAAGTTCACGATTTCAGTGTGGCCTGTCATCTCTTCTCCTTGGCCCCACCTCTGGGGTTCTTTGGGGCACTGGAGATTCTGATCTCCAGTCCTGAGACTTTTTCTTGCATTCCTAGGTCACTGAAACATTGTTTCTTTTCCCTGAAAACACAGTTGCATTGAGAATCACTCAAACTAATGGCTTCTCAGAGTGTAGGTCCACCTCCTGAGTTTCCAAGAAGCACTAGCAGGAAAAGATGGGCACTCGACTGAAGAATTATTCTTGGGCTGCAATTGTTTCCCTGCCTGGGTTCACAGATCCATCTCAGAACAGGGGGCAAAGGAGGGTAGTGGGGGTGGATGTGGCCTTTGCTTACCTACAGTAGCTGAGCCAGCTTTAGAGGCCAGAGGAGCTAAGGTACTCGTCCTTCTGGCCCTGGATCCTAAGGTTGATGGTTATTTTTAAACCTGGAATTGAAAACTTGAAGACAAAGCATTGCCTGACACTCAGCAAGTCCTCAGTTACATTTTGGGAGTTAAAAAGAATACTGGACTTGACTTTTTCCAAGCCCCATCAAGTCTCCTGTGCAGAGAGAAGCCCCTGCCTGGGTGTCGCTGGAGAGATTTCTCAGCCTGTTCACACCAGATTGATCTTGGTCACATAAATGGGGACGGAGGTGCAGGGGAGGTGAGACTCCACTGTGAGGCGCTGGACATCACGTGCATGTCCACCTCCTCCAGAGAAGCCCTGCTGACTGACTCAGGGTGTCCAGGTTCCCAGGAGGGTGCGTGCTCAGGGGCAGGGTGGGTGTCTTCACAGTGTTCTCCCCCAGAGAGGCCCTGCAGCCTCACCATTCCTTCTCTCACTGGGAAATAAAGTATCAGAAGGACAAAGACAGTTGGTGACCCATGACTAACATCTTCTCTCTGGTCACTCCTTCAAATAACTTCTGGTGGGATTTTTTTTTTTAAGTTTTTTTTTAATTTATTTATTGGTTCATATTAGTTATACATAACATTAGGAATTATTTTCACATAATTATAAATGAATGGAGTATAGTTTGTTCCAATTAAGTCTCTAGTACTTTCAACAGATGAATGGATAAAGAAACTGTGGAATATATATACCATGGGATATTATTCAGCCATAAAGAAGAATAAAATTATGGCATTTGTAGGTAAATGGATGATGTTGGAGACTGTTATGCTAAGTGAGATCAGCCAATCCCAAAAATCCAAAGGTCGAATGGTCTCTCTGATAAATGAATGATGATGCATAATGTGGGGGGGAAGGGTGGCAAGAATGGAGGAAGGATAGATAGCATAGAGGGAAGGGAGGGGTGGGGGCGGGGTGGGGGGTAAGAATAATAACAGAATGTGTAACAGACCTCATTGCCCTGTGTGCATGTCTGAACGCACAGATGGTGTGTCTCTACTTTGTGTACAACCAGTGAAACAATAGCTGTACTCCATTTGTGTTCAATGAATCAATAAGTAAATAAAAAAATAAAATAAAGAAATTCCCTCAAAAAAGAAAAAAGTCTCTAGTACTTACACTTGCACTCTCCCTCCACCCACCCACTGTTCCCCTGTCTTCTACTCTATTGATCTATTTATTATTTTTTTCTAAGAATATTTTTATTTGTTCACTTATTTTTTTTCTTTTTATTTATTTATTTTTTATTTTTATTTTTATTATTTTTTGCCCCCGAGACCATGAATCACGCTGAGTGATTCCTCCTAAAGCAGTTGATGAGACCAAGTCCTCTGAACCCCCTTGGGGCACTGAAGCTGGTCACGTCCCTGGCCTGGCCACTCTGACCTTGTCACATTGCGTCTCCTTCACTCCTCCTGCTCCTGTTAATCCTTCCAAGCTGAGGCTTGAGGCTTCAGGGAATTGGAAATCATGATGCAAAACCTGGGAGGCAGCCCAGGTCAGATGGAGCTTTGGTTCCATGTTCCCCGAGGGTGAGAAGGCAGAGAGGGCAGAGGAGCAGGGCCACTTGGGAACAGTATAAAGCAGCCTCAAGAAAGTAATATTCCATCATATACGCACCACATCTTCTTATCCATTCATCTGTTGAAGGGCATCTAGGTTGGTTCCATAGTTCAGCTATTGTGAATTGAGCTGCTATAAACACTGATGTGGCTGTGTCCCTGTAGTGTGCTGATTTGAAGTCCTTTGGGTATAAACTGAGGAGTGGGATAACTGGGTCCAATGGGGATTACAGGCATGTGACACTTTGCCCAGCGAGAATTTATATCTTAGCAATACTGTGTATCTTAATCAATGACCTTGGCTCATCTCCTTGAATATTTAAGTCTCCATTTTCTCCCAGCTTGTTGGGTAGTTTTCAGTGTATATATCTTGAAAAAGCTTGTTCTCAGCTCCTTCCTATATAGTTCAGGGTTTTTGATGCTGTTGTACTGGGCATTTTAAAAATTTCAATTTTCTTTGTTGTTCACTTGTGAAAATATAATTGACTTTTTATAATATCATCCTCATCTCTTTTCATTACACTGAAATTTTAAAACTAGGTTTTAGTATATTATTTTGGGTTCCTGAAGGTTTTCTATGTACACAATTGTATTGTCTAAAAATAAGACAAATTTACTTCTTCAACAGAGAGAAAGGGAGAAAAAGTGAGAAGGAATTTTTTCAAAATAAAGAGCTGGAGGAGATGCAGGAGATCGAAGTGTGGAGGGAGGGATGAGAAGAAGGAAGGACAGTGGAATGAATCATATGTGTGTGCATGGATATACCTGTGAGTCTCAGCATCAAGTATATCCACAAGCTGCTAATTTAAGAAGAAAACTATAAATAAATTGCAGAAAAATCAGTAGAGTAGGAGGGAGCAGGGAGAGGGAGGAGGGGGCAGGACCACCTTGCTGGGGTCTGAATTAGAGCAAATTCTATTCCATGCTTTTGTGACTATGTCAAAATGTGTCCTAATGTTATATATAATGAAAAAGAATCCATTTTTTCAAAGCCTCAGAAGTTCAGCTTGGCTGGGTGCGGTGGCGCATGCCTATAATCCCAGTGGTTCAGGAGGCTGAGGCAGGAGGATCATAAGTTCAAAGCCAGCCTCAGTAACTTAGCAACACCCTAAGCAACTCATCAAGATTCTGTCTCTAAATAAAATATTTTTTAAAAGGGCTGCAGATGTGGTGCAGTGGTCTAGTGCCCGTGAGTTCAATCCTCTGATAGCAAAAACATAAAAAATAAAAATAGATGGTTCATCTGTGTGATTTATTTGCTTTACTCTCACTTTTAATTGTTATGAAATATACTTGGCTTTTGGCAGAAAAGAATCTCTCCAGGCTGGAGGTATAGGTCAGTGGTGTGGAGCATTTGCCTAGCATGCATGAGGCCCTGGGTTTGATCTGAAGGGCTGCAAAACAAACAAACAAACCCTCAAAAAACTCATTCCAACCATGCAGCATGAAGTTCAATGTCAATCATATTTGTCAAACATTTTCTGGAAGCATGCATTCTTTCTTAGCACTTCAGATACAGTTTCTCATTATCTTCCTTTCAAAACTGTGCGAAATATTATTATCATTCCCTCTTTTGATATAAGAATATTTAGGGGTCAGAAAGATTAACTATTTTGACCCAGGTCATGTAGTCTGGTAGAGTAGTTGAGACAAAACCCAGGTCCTCTAATTACCATGTTAGAATACTTCTTATTTTTTTAAAATGATGTTTTAGCATGAGTTTTTAAAAATCCTTAGCACTTCCATTTGGGAGTTGATAACCCTTTAAAGAATGTAGTTACACATTTAGAAGTCTTTGGAAAGTGTTATTTATTTATGATATTTAATTTTTATCTGTATTTGAGGAGTGTCTCAGAATCTAAGACTCTATTTCATTTTAATATTATTGATTTTGTGTGCTATAGTTTTGGGGAACCATTTAATTAACTGTTCTCTTAATTTGGTCATCCCAGGCAAAACCTCAGTAATTGCTGTTAGAATTCTCCATGAGCCTGAATTTATTCCTAGCTGTAATCTAAGTAAAGCTACATGCATATAAAAACATGTTTATGAAATTAATATTTTGTAAAATACCAGATGCCTTCATTAAGGTCACGGCTCACTGATACAGTGTATTTTCACCTCTTTGCAAAGCACATCCGGGTCCTGATCCAGAATACCTACCAATCACCCCACTCCACAGCAGAGCAGCCTATGGTTTATTGATTGCTCAAATATTAATCGGTGGTGGGAAAAAGCATGATGGCTTTTCCATCATATAAACCTGATTTTGGTGTCCCTTTCCTGGTAAATACGAGCTATGGGTCACCTGACTCGCAATATGGTGGTCATGAGGACTTCCCAATGAGCTTGTGCAGTTGGGACCAGGAGATAATGGGAAATATCAGTCACCTTCGTCCTCTTGGAGCGTCAGCTTCCATTCCACAGTGTTGTAGGAGATGTCCAGTCCTCTGAGCATTCCAGACCCCAATCTGTGGGATTTTTAACTACATGCATTCTTCCTAACTTTAGGTGAAAAAATAAAAACCAGTAAAAATCACCACCACCACATCTTGGAGTCATTTTAACCCATCAACAGTAAGTCCTCCAGAAGCCAGTGAGGAACCCAGGGCTCCTTAACTGTTAGACATTGTCAGTGGAAGTAACTACTTTATTTGTTGATTATTTTTGGATGACCGCACGTTCCTAACACATTTTCACCTTCCTGGTGGGTCGTTCTGGGGAGTACAGTGGGGGCTCCCCAGCTGGGGTTCCAGGCCCATTCCTTCCCTCCTCAGCAGCATTCTCTGGCCTCTGCTCTCTCTGAAGCTCTTGTCCAGCTCCTTAGCTTGAGTTCAGACTTTCCGGGTGCAGATCTAGTCCACCTTTAGCCCACCTTTCAGAAACATTTTTTTTCTTTTACTGCCCTCTCTCTACTTGACACTGTGATCACACAGGATGACGTGTTCCCCTGTGATCCCCACAATTTCGGGTGTCCATGTCTTTCTACTGTGGTGTCTTCTACCCCACCCTCTCTCCTCCATCTCACACTGAAAGTCTCTGCTTCCAGATTCCACCCCATCCTGTCTGTCTGTGGTCCCTCTTCTAGTGGACTCCCTTTCACTCCTGCTGACCTCTGTTGACTCTGACTTCCCTGGAGCCCTCTTCTCAGTCTTTCCTTCTTCCGCCCTGAAGGCAGGCTTAGCCTGTCTCAACTTGGGAATATTTCATGGCTCCCTTCCAATTCATTGGTGGTGGGAACTTTGTCCCTGGAGGTAGTTCAGAATAATCATAGTAGGACTGATTTCGATACTGCAGCTTGGGCCCAAAGCACATTCTGTTTGGGGGACTATGGTGGTTGGAACAGTGTATCCAGTTTATATTCAATTTCAAGATTATTCAGAATGGGGGACAAGATGGCGGGGTAGAGAGAAAGCAGATGTTCCTCAACATCAGACGGGTAAAGCAGAAAGACTGCTCCTCAGTGAGGTCAGTCATCAAGGAACCTCACTGACACTTCATACTGAACTGTATTAAAAAAAAAAAAATCAGGGACTGGGGTGGTGGCTCAGTGGTAGAGAGCTTGCCTGGCATGTGTGAGGCACTGGGTTCCATTCTCAATAAGGTCAACCAACAACTAAAAAAAACTAAAGAGCATATTTAAAAAAATTTACAGAGTCACAGAGAGTCAGTAACCCGAGGATAAGAAGCAATACCTCAAAGCCAGCTCCAGGTGTCAGCCAAGTGGGGCGTTCAGGCAAGAGACTCAGGGCAGAGGGGGAAGAAGGTAAATCATGAGGAAAATTAACCCAGAGGAAGGCTGGTTTCAGTGGATGCAGAGTTGGTGGGGAAGCAGCTCACTAAGAACAATCCCAGAGTGTTCCCGGGACCAAAGCACTGGGGGCATCACCCCACACCAGCCAAGCCCTCTTTCTAAAGAATGAGTTTGAAGAAGACATTAGAGCATGGAAGGACTTCCGATGCTCTTGGGTAGGTGAAATTAATATTGTCAGTGTAGCCATGCCACCCAAAGCACCTTGCAGCACCCCATCAAGGTACCAATGAGCTTCTTCACAGAACTGGGAAAACCAATGCTTAAATTGATTTGGAAGCAAAAGAGACCCAGAATAGCCAAAGCAATCCTGAGCGAGCAAAGTCATGCAGAAGGCATCATATCACCTGCTCGGAAATTATGCTACAAAGCTCTCCTCATAAAAACAGCATGGTATTGGCATCCAAATAGACACGAAGACCGAGGGAACCAAATAAAAGACACAGAGAAAAGTCTGCATTGTATTTGACACAGGTGGAAAAAATATATATTGGAGTTGGGCACGGTGGTGCACACCTGTAATCCCAGCAGCTCGGGAGGCTGAGGCAGGAGGATCACAAGTTGAAAGTCGAGCTTCACCAGTTTAGCAAGGCCGTAAGCAACTCAGCGATATCCTGCATCTAAATAAAATATAAGAAAGGCTGGGGATGTGGCTCAGTGGCTAAATGCCCCTGGGTTCAATCACTGGTACCAAAAAACTGGGAAACTTGTACCATATTTTTTTCTTTGAAAAAAAATTATATATATATATATATACATATATATATATATATACACACACACACACACACACAACTATATATATATACACACACACACATATTTTTTATTTTTTGGAGGAAAAAAACAACCTTTTTAACACATGGTGCTGGGAAAACTGGGTAACTATATGTAGATAAAATGAAATGAGATCCCTAGCTCTCACCCTGCACAGAAGTCAAATTGAAATGAAGCAAAGGCTTGTAGACCAGAACCTTGCACCTGCTAGAAGAAAATATGGTCGACATTCCATCCTATTGATGTTGTCACCAACTTCCTTAACAAGACCCCCAAAGCACAGGAAATAAAGCCAAGACTCAGTAAGTGGGATGCTATCAAATTAAAAACAAAAACAAAAACAAAAAAAACCTCTGCATAGCAGAGGAAATCATTAAGAATGTGAGGAAAGAGCCCACAGAATGATGGAAAACCTCTGCCAGCTTCTCTTTGGACAGGTGATTAATAGCCATAATATATAAAGAACCCAAAAAAATCAACACCAAAAACACCCACAAATATGCCAATCAATAAATGGTCCAAAGAACTAAATGAAACTTCTCAAAAGAAACAGAAACCAGCCACAAATACATGAAAAAATGTTTGACATCTCTAGCCATCAGGAAAATGCCAATCAAAATGATGCTAAAATTTCATCTCACTCCAGTCGGAATGGCAATGATCCAGAATACAAACACTAATCAGTGCTGGTGGGGCTGTGGGGGGAAAGGCACACTTGTGCATTGTTGGTGGGGCTGCAGAGTGGTACAATCACTCTGGAAAGCAATATGGAGTTTCCTCAAAAAAACTAGATAGACTTAGCAGCCATCCCCTTCCGAGATATTTTCCCCAGAAGATCTAAAATCAGAATGCTACAGGGACACACCACATCAATATTGGTAGCAGCACAATCCACCATTGCTCAATTATGGAATCAACCCAAATGCCCATCAATGGATGAATGGATTAAGAAATTGAGGTATAGACAGACAATGGAATATTACTGGGACATAAAGAAGAACGAAATGATGGCCTTTGCTGTCACCTGGTTGGGACTGGACATCATCGTCCTTAGGGAAATAAGGCAGTTGCAGAAAATCAAAGGTTGAATATTTTTTCTCCTATGTGGAAACTAGAGTAAAATAAGGGAAGGGCGGGATAACCAGATACAGAGCAGATCAGTGGTGTAGATGAAGGAGATGGAGAGGTGGAAAGGGGTCACAGCATGGAATTTTTTAAAAATTCTGTGCATTTATAAATATACCCCGGGGAACCTCACCTGTATGCACAAGTGAAAGGAACCAAATATAAATAAATAGATGAGCAAGAGGATAGCAGAGTCTTTTCACTTTATTGATTGATTGATTGATTGATTGATTGTACTGGGGATTGAACCCAGGGGCACTCGACCACTGAGCCACATTCCCAGCCCTATTTTGTATTTTATGTAGAGACAGGGTCTCACTGAGTTGCTTAGGGCCTCGCTAAGTTGCTGAGGCTGGCTTTGAACTCGCGATCCTCCTGCCTCAGCCTCCCAAGTGCTGGGATTACAGGCGTGCGCCACCACGCCCGGCCTTTCACTTTAAATAAATAGATGAGCAAAGTCCATCGGAGGAAGGAAAATGGGGAAGGGGAGGAGAACGGGGGAATCCTGAGCTGAAATGGGTTTCCAGGGATCTATTTTGGGATGAACCCAGCTAGTTCATAACTAGAAAGCTCTAACCAAAGGGAAAAAATTCCTTAGACTAGTAGTAGGACTAATTGTAATTTTATAACTTTGAGACTCAAATATACTCTGTTTCTTGGACGGTGAATATAGGGCAAAATTACTCCATTTGTAAAACTCTTAGGAGGCTTGATAAATAGACCCCATCATCATCCGATGGTGAGGAAATTAAATGAGTCGGTGAATGTTAATGCTTCTCCCCTTCCATATCACCAGACGCCTTGGGACTTTCCAATATGTGGCATTTATATTGTATTATCATGTGTTAATAACCTGCATCAGAGACGAGTGGAAGTCAAGGACAAATGGAAATCTCTGCAAAATGTACATTTGATACATTTTAACATTTAGCTGAATTACCTTTGGGTGTCATTTAGATGTCATCCCCTTCCTCCCATGACCTGTGTGTGTGTGTGTGTGTGTGTGTGTTGTCTAGTGAATGAAGCTATTAATCCTCTCGTTGCATTCTCTATGATCAAAGTATTGTGGATTTTCTTTAATTGAATTGAGTCTTGAGTCTTGTCTGTTTTATTGATTCTCCTATCCTCTGAGAGGTTTGCTGGGTGACTCACAACAAATGAGCCCAGTTTTACACTGCGTGAATCTCTGGGGCCAGTTATCAGATTATTTTTATGATTTTGGAAATGTCCTGGCCACCTTCTGGTGACCTTCAGGTTTGGTTAAGCACTGGACAGGTGCTGAGCAAAACCGGGGTACAGATCCCCTGGCAGCAGGCAGCCATCTGCTTCTCAGGGGTGCACACGGATTGGGCTGTTTGAATGTGGAACACAGATTTGACGGGCAGGTTCAGGGGCAGCCGTCACTCTGTACGCAGATGCATTGAGAAGAGTGTCACTGACCCTCCGTTGTCCACTTGAGAGTAATATACATGACATAAATCCTGCCTGCTCCCAGTTATTGCTGCACCCCAAAGCTCC
The DNA here is from genome assembly GCA_020662805.1 of Glaucomys volans. Classification (NCBI taxonomy): domain Eukaryota; kingdom Metazoa; phylum Chordata; class Mammalia; order Rodentia; family Sciuridae; genus Glaucomys; species Glaucomys volans. The sequence goes on along the minus strand of JAJEJO010003466.1, from coordinate 414,874 downwards.
TTCGGGTTCCATGCTCAGGATGGAGCCTTTCATAGTTAAAAAAAAATAGCTTTCCCTTAGGCCATAGGAAATGTGGCTGGAAATCCCGTAACTTTATGTGATGCTTTTAAATCAGCACGTGGTGCGGATGTGCGCGGATGGAGCTCCTGTGTGTTTTCCATGGATATAAGTGAGTGCAGGCATTTTTGCTCGTGATTTCAGATTACTCTTCTGTTGATTCACACGTGCAGCAATAGATGCCCTGAAGGTTTTGTGGCTGATTTGTGTGATTTTCACTTCCTCTTAACCAGAGGCCTGGCTAATGATAATCAGATAACCCAAAGATCTCCGTAAGGCTGTGAGGCAGACCTGCGGGATTCAGAGCAAATTCCAGAAAGAATGAGCACACATAGCTTTTTCTTTTCTTTCTTTCTTTCTTTTTTTCTTTTTCTTTTCTTTTCTTTTTTTTTTTTTTGGTACTGGGGATTGTATCCAGGGGCACTCCACCACTGAGGCACATCCCCATCCCTACTTTTGTATTTTATTTAGAGACACGGTTTCACTAAATTGCTTAGTGCCTTGCTAAATTGCTGAGGCTGGCTTTGAACTCACAATCCTCCTGCCTCAGCCTCCCAAGCTGCTGGGATTACAGGCATGCACCACTGTGCCCGGCTGACATAGTGTTTTCTTTCTCTCTCTCTCTCTCTCTCCCTGGCTCCTTCCCTCCCTGTCTCTCTCTTTCTTTGTTTCATGTTGTAAAGTAGGTGGACCTATACAGGAGTAAAATTAAAAAAAAGAAAAATGGTTAGACGTAGTCATATACATTTAAAAGCTAACAATCTACAAAATGCTTAGCACCAGACTTGACATATTGCAAGTACTCAATAAAGTGACTTTATCCTTTATGAAGTGTTTACCATGGAAATTAAAAGGATCCCCTCTGGAGCAAAGCTCTGGGTTTAAGCTGGGTGTCTGCAGAAACATTCCCTAAACTGTCTCCTCCTGTTTCCCTGTTTGGGATATTGAGATAGATCACTTACCTGGTGGAATGCTGTCAAATGCATTAAATACCACATTTTAGCAGTGTTTTTAATAAGCATATGATAATTTCAACTAAATATTAACTTTTTGCTCCTTGCAATGTAAAGCTATTTCATTTCAGTTAAATTTGTATTTTAACCAATGCATGAAAACCAGAGATCATACATATTAATGGGTGATGTGTGATATCTCAGTTATACATACTCACTGCATGATGTTTGCATCAGGTTAAATGCTGCTGTTTCTGCAAATTTGTCTTGTACTTATGGTGAACATTTTCAAAATCCTTTCTTCTAGCTATTTATTTAGCAGGACTGGGGATTGAACCCAGGGTGCCCTACCACGGAACTATATTCCCAACCCTTTTCTAAAATTTTTTATTTTGAGACATGATCTTGCTCAGTTGCTTAAGGCCTTGCTAAGTTGCTGAGTCTGGCCTTGAACTTAGGATCTCCTGCCTCAGCCTCCCAAGTAGCTGAGATTACAGACACATACCAACATGCCCAGCTCTTCTAGCTTTTAAGAACATACAGTACAGGGGATCATTGTTAATTCTTATGCCAAGTACACTTCACATTCCTGAAAAGTGAGTGTCTCCTCTATTCTTCAACTTTTTTGCTAAGGAAGGTAGCTGTACCCTTAGGTGCAGGACCTCAGTGTCCCTTGCTGCCTTTCACCCTCTTCTTCCCCACCCGTTGCTGGAGAGATCTAGTGGCAAGGAATGGCCTGGCGATCAGGTAGCAGCTCCTTCACAGATACCTCAGCTCGCAGTTAATCATTTGAAACCTCAAATAACTAGCCTGTTCATTTTATGCATGTTTTCTTATTGAGGACATTAGTCAACCTAAAGTGAACCCCAGATGCTTATTTGTCTTGGTTTCCCTCTTCAAGTAGTCCTCAAGCATGTTTATCTTGGAAGAGAGGGCACTCTCCTGCCACTTTTAAGGATGGCTGAACCTGGGAACATTCTGTTTAACCACAGAACCCATGTTCCCTCTGTTAATTTCCTAAATCTGGTCCTCCCTTCAGTGTAATGAACATTCTGTCCCCTGTGTGAGACAGACACGATTTGTTTTGCCTCACCTTTGGGGGAGGATCTTTGTTTTTTTGTTTTTTTTCTGGTACTGGGGATTGAACCCAGGGTACTCCACCACTGAGCCACATCCCAGCCCTATTTTGTATTTTATTTAGAGACAGGGTCTCACTGAGTTGCTTAGGGCCTCGCTAAAGTTGCTGAGGCTGGCTTTGAACTCACGATCCTCCTGCCTCAGCCTCCCAAGTCGCTGGGATTACAGGCGTGCACCACCGTGCCTGACTGGATCTTTGTCTATTTAGCACATACTTGGAGAGTTCTTTCTGGTCCTGTCTACACTGCTGCAGGTGAGCTGGGGACACAGGAATGAGCGGGATGCAGAGGACTTGATGTGATGGAGAATTCACCCTGGAGGGATAGGGCAGGCAGTGATAGGAAATGCATAAATCAGGTCTCTCTGGGAGCGTGGGAGTGGGATAAAGGAAAGGGACCAGGAGGCGAGCAGAGGTCCTCCTTGAGGAAGGGACATGTGGCCAGAAAGAAGGACAGTGTCTGCCAGGGTCTCCGCCAGCACTGGGCTTGATCTGGGCGACTGAATGCCAGTCTGTGGTCTTCTCTGTTCCAGGAGCTGCTCCAGGTGCTTGGAACATGCCACCCCTTCCCCACACACACTGCCCCCATTTAATTATGGATCTGATATTTGCTGATCAGTGTTATTAAAAAAAAATTGTGGCGAGGAATAGTGAAAGTGTAAGTGGGTTCTAATATGAAATGGTGAGTCAAGAAAGGTTCCCTAGAGCAAGAGCTCCATCACAATTCAAAGAAGGGAAGCAGGTTTTCCCTGTGGGTGTCAGGTAGAAGGAATTACCAGGCATACGTCACAGTGTGGTAGGACAGAATCCACAGGACCTATGATTATAAAAGGGGATTTATTGGATTGGCTTCTCCATGACCAGAAGCTGGATAGTCCACAATGGCCGTCTGCAGCTGGAGAGTTGGAGGAACCAGCAGTTTTGCAGTCCAAGAGGTGGAAGCCCCAAAACAAGAGGGATCAGCAGTGCTACCTTAGTCCAAGACCAAGGCTTCTGGAAACTCCCTGGAGAATCACTGACAGAGTCTGCTTTGGAAAAGCGAAGAAGTGAGAGTCCGAGATCCTCAGATGATCAAAGCAGTGATCAAGAACTTGTTCACGAAGAGCCGAGCTTGCATCTGCTTCCTTGTTCTTCCAGCTTTAATTCCATCCTGTTGGGTGGTGCTGCCCATGCTTAGGGAGGGACTCCACTCCAGTTCGCTATCCCACATGTCAGTCATTCCTAGACACACCCTCATTGGCACACCCACAGGCCTCTTAATCATCTGCATCTCCTAATCCAATCAAGTTGACGATTCATAGTAACCATTGCACACAGCCAGTGCAAACCCTGCAGGCAGCACCTGGTTTTTCTTGCCCAGAGAGTCGAGGAAGTGCCTGTAACTAGAGTAGGGTGGCATGAGTAGCTCTCACACAGGGCTTTGTAAACCAGGGTCAGGACATCGGTGTGACTCCAAAATGGGGTGCCACCTGGCACATGGGTTGGAGGGGCATTGCCCAGGCAGTGGGTGTTGGCTAGAAGCCAGACACACATAAGCAGGAGACACTTCGGTGATGTTAGAGGCCATGGGACTTTGTCAGATTCTGAATAGGTTTTGAAGATGTTTATAGTCGGGGAGAGACAAAGAAGAGTCTAGGATGAGTCTGGGTGTCTTGTCCTGAATTTCTAGAAGGTGGAGATGGGAGAGATGGGGTGGAGCAGGAGGGAAAGAGCTGAGGTTGGGATCCACAGAGTGGGAAGCTCACGTTCCCTGTGCCCACCCCCTTTCCTGATGGAGGCATGGCCACATGAACAGCTTTGCCCAGAGACTTGGGGTGAGACAGAAATAGGGATGGAATTGGCCTCCCAGGAGGGGCTCAGGCTCCTGATTTCTGTCATCCTTCTGAGAAGAGCTTCCTCTGTGCCTGATGTCCTCTCAACCTGGTTCCCAGGTAGCTAAAGCAGAGTTACCCTAGTTAAATTCAACCAGCCATGCCTTCTGAAGCAAAGCTGCTCACTGAGTCCCCCTGAGATCCCAAGACCCTCAGCAGTCTCTCTGAATTTCAGGGTGGTCTGTTACAGAGAAATTTTGTGTTGGTAGCCCACAGATTGAGCATCTCAGCAGGAAGGTGAGACAGCCAACTGGATGTGAGAAGGCGGCTGGGTTGGGGGGATAAATTTGGAAGTTCTTCACACATGCATAGTATTTTCTTTTACTTTTTTATTTTATATATCTATTTACTTTTGGTGCCAGGGTTTGAACCCAGTGGTGCTTAACCACAGAGCTACATCCCCAGCCCTTTCTTATATTTTATTTAGAGACAGGGTCTCTCTGAGCTGCTTAGGGCCTCACTAAGTTGCTGAGGCTGGCTTTGAACTCAGATCCTCCTGCCTCAGCCTCCCAAGCCACTGGGACTACAGGTGTGCACCACCACTGCAGCCGGCTGGACAATATCTTAAACCTCAACATAAAATGAGGTGTCCGTGGAATGAATGCAGTAGAGAAGGCAGGCAGGGATTATGTTTCTGCATTATAATAAGATCTAGTGAAGAAGAGCAATCAGCAAGGGAGGGTAGTCTGCTGTCCTGAGACCTAGTAACCAAAGACAGTGTGGGTGACAAGGAGGCAGAGAACCTGTCAGAGGCAGCTACTGAGGTGGGTCATCGGATCTGGTTAACTGGGGATTGTCATTGACCTTGAAGTATGGAGTCTCAGGAGTACTGGAAATGACAGCTTGATCAGAGAGGGCTTAGACATGCATATGCTGCAGAGAAGTTGGAGACATGTAGCCAGATAACTTTCTGAGGATTTCAGGAGCTGGAGACCAGGGAGAGTAAACAGGGGTCCTCAGGATGCAGGGAATGGTAATCCACCTTGAAGGGCGCTGGTTATTTTGCGTGAGGTGGGAGATGGTTGAAGTGTTCAAACAGGGATCTGTTTGTCTTGTAGATACTTCTCCAGCTGCTGCGTAGAGAAAGGTCTGGAGCGCAAGCTATTTCTGTCTCCTAGGTGAGAGATGCTGTTGGCATGCACAGGCCTGGCAGTCTGGGGAAGTGGAAAGTCATGCATAAATTCTACAAAGTGGTATTAGAGAGAGAGTCGTGTGGGATCTTTCACTTCCAAAAAAAAAAAAAAAAAAAAGTTACAGTGATCAGATGAAAATCACAAATGTGCCTGAAAATAATTATTTTTATAACTTCTCTCCAGCTGTACCTTATGTAAATCATGACTATTGGAGGTGATAGGATAGTATGTTGTGAAGCCGTTAAAATTTACATTTACTGGATGCAGTTGGAGAATACCATGCTAAGTGAAATAAGCCAATCCCCCAAAACCAAAGGCTGAATGTTTTCTCTGATAAGTGGGTGCTAATTCACAATAAGGGTGGGGTAATAGGGAAGAATAGAGTTACTTTATATTAGGTAGAGGGGAGTGAAAGGAGGGGAAGGGGCACGGGTTAGGAAGGATAGTAGAGTGAAACAGACATCATGACCTCATGTACATGTGTGACTGCATGACCATGTGATCCTGCAACATGTACAATCAGAAAAATGAGCGATTGCACTCCATTTATGTATGATCTATCAAAGTGCATAAGTGCATTCTACCATTGTGTAGAACAAACTAGAACAAATAAAAAATTTGAAAAAAATCTACATTTATATTCTGCCATGATTCAAAACCATAATTTCTGTTGTTTATGAAAAATGTAGGTAAGATCATTTTTCTCTTCTTTAATTTCTACTCTGCCCCATTCTGAAGCATTACAGGTGTGCCAGTCTTAGTTACTCTAATATCCCAAGAGATATTTTCTTGTACAAGGGCTTTGCCTGCGTCTGTGTGCAGAATAACTTTTGTTTTTAATTGTTTTGAGTGGAGAACGCTCCGTGGTCTTTGCTTGGGGTGGATGTGAAGCCCTGAGAACAGAGCTGACTTTTCCTGCCCTGGGACTGGTGTCCACTGGAGAATTGCTTCTATAGAAGTGGCGGTCACAGTGTTTGGCCAAGGGTGCTCTCAGTGCAGATGCACACGGTTCTCTGTGATCTGCTTTGCTCTTCTAACACGTCCTGAGGTTCCCATGGGAACCTCCCCCATTTCGTGGGAAGAGTCAAATTTCACCAACAATACAGAAAAGTCATTTAATCATCCTCTGTGTCACCCATGAAAGGGCGAGAAACACAGAGGAAATGAAATCACTAGAATCTCTTTCTGTCTATATAGGACTGCCCAGAGCAAGACAGTCCCGCTTGGGGTAAATAGATTTGATAGATGGCAAAAAGAAATAAAAAAAAAAGGAAGAGAACAGAAACAAAGAAAGCCAATGTCCTAAATGGACAGTCATAAAACCAGCCCCCATCATCTGTCTCCCTCCCTGTCTGTCCAGATACCTCTGCAAAATTTGTGAAGTGTCTTTGTGTCTTCAACTCAAACGTCTTATCATTTGTTTTCATTTTAACTATTTTTTTCTCCTGAAAGATCTGTGTCTAGAAAAAGCTGGGAATTATCATGCACGCAGCTTTCCACGCAGTCTTCTCATTCTGTTTGGGAAGCTCATTATAAACCTGAGTTTCCCAGCTCTGTCTTCTATACCCTTTGCTGACCTGTCCACATGTATGCTTTCCTGTGTGGCTGGAAGAAGTGACTCAGATACCTGACCGTGAGTGACTGTCTTTTATGGGGAACTTGGGCAAGTGGTGTCACAGGACATGCACAGATTATCTGCTCCAGGGATGTGATTATGACAGTGGAGACTTTGGGGTCCCCCAGGAGCAGCTCTGCAGAAGCACAGGGTGTCCTCCAGTCTCTGTCTGATGGTCCCAGCTCCTTTTCCTCCCTGATTGCACTGAAAACTATTTGTAAACGAATTTTGTTTAGGTGGGTGCTTTAGTGAGCTTCTTTGCCACTGGGCCCAAAAGAACTAGCAAGAACAATTTTAGAGAAAGAAAAGTTTGCTTGGTTGCTCATGGTTTCAGAGGTGTCAGTCCATAGACGGCTGACTCCATCTGGGTCCAAGGTGAAGACTGGACATCATGGTGGATGAGTGTGGAGGAGGAGAGCAGCTCAGGACAGGGCCATCAGGAAACAGAGAGGGAGTACCTCTCACAAGGGACAACATCTAACCCCCCAAGGTAATCTGCCTTCTCTAGCCACACCCTGCCTGCCTACAGTGCCACCCAGTTCACCCCTATCAGTGGCTTAATCCACTGACTAGGTTAATTCTCACAGAACTCAATCATTTCACCTCTGAACTTTCTTGCACTGTCTCACACATGAGATTTTGGGGGATGCCTCATATCTAAATCATAAGAGTTGGCATTGTGTCCTGAAGATGGTGCTCTGGAAGGGTCTTGGAGACCATGTAGTTCTATCTTTGCATGATCCAGCCCTCCCTCCAAATTCACCTTCTTACTCTCTCTTGGCCCTCTACTGGGAAAACACATCTTTAATTTAGTTCCTCAAACAGATTGAGTTCTTGTCTGCCTTAAAGTGTTTGCCTGCGATCCTCCTAGGTAATTTCTGCCCACCCTTAAAATCTCAGATCGAATGCTGTTTCCTCAGAAAACATCTCCTTGATCCTCCAATATACAGTAGAATCCATTGACTGAATTCTCTGAGTTCCTCCAGTTTTCCATCAAAACACTGAACTTAAAGAACATCCATAATTATGTCACATAATTACGTGATTGTGTTTTGAAGGTGAGGTTCCACCAGAGGGGTTTACTTAATCTGAGTTGCCTTTTCTCTACCAAGAGATTCCAGAATCACTTCCCTTAGAAGCATTCCTGTGAGGGTACCTTGGAAGATATGGATATGGTTCATATCTTCAAGGAAGAACCAGTGGGGTTTTGGAGAGATGGTAGATGCCAGGCCACCCTAACCCCAGTACCCCATGACTGGTAATAGGAGGTGGCCTTTTGTGGGCTTGAAACAAACGAGTCATGAGAACCTTGGAAGCTCAAGCTATCTTCCATGAGCTTGGCATTTTGGAAGTGAAGACTTCTTCTGTAGTCCATCTGGGGTCTGGACTGGTACTTCTGTCAAGATGGCGCCCATCCAGGTCATTCTCTGCAGCATCTTCAAGCAGTGCCACCATGTGGCAGCATCAAGCAACTGCAGTGAACAGATCTCCCTGGTGTAGATCTCCCAGTAGGACCTCCTGCCCATCATGCATGCAGGGGCACCAGAAGATAAATTGGGATAATGAGATGACTGTATATGAACCCCTGTTTGGAGAAGCATTTGTTTCCAATGCTCTATAAATGCATTGTAGACCCTCCATAACTATTTGTTGGCGAGATGGGGAGCAAGAGGTGGAGAGGTCAAGGAATTGAACACAGACTTGAGGCATGAACTGGGAGCAGAGTTAGCACAAAAATAGTCGAATCATCTGGTTCCTCTTTGGGTGGTCCTGAGGTTCAGTGCTATCCTCAGGAAGACTTAGGGAATTTCTGTTGTGCATTGAGATATCAGGATCTACTCCCTCCGTAAAAGAGGACTAAAATTAGAGGTTGCCAGGATTACTCCTCACTCTTGGTGGGGAGGAAAGTCTTGAGTTTGTGGAGTGCTGATTATGTGAGTCTGTCAATCATTTCAGGATCAGCGTGTCTGTACCTCCTCCTCCTCTTCTATCCAGATTCCCTGGCAATCTGTCCCCCTTTCTTTGTGACGAACAAGAGGCATTTCTCTATCCTAACTCTCCCAGATGGATTCTGTCTTGAGACTTGTGTGCCATTGATTCACTGCATGTGATGTTTTGGCTTCTGATCTGAAATGAGGGTCTTAAATATGTAACGACAGGAGAAAATATTTTAAAAGGGAAGTATATTAAGAAGCACATGGGAGTAGAATAAAATAGATTATGAGGTCAGATAATGAAAGGAAGGATTGGGTGGCTTCAATGAATAATCGCTAAAAGGAGGAAGGATTTTCATATTGGGTCATGAACAGTGTAGGAAGATGGGCACCACAAGGGTCAGCGAAACAGGTGGGAAGACGATACACGTGTGTTTATTGCTGTAGGAGAAGACTTGGTAAGGCTCCAGGATCACCCAGAATGGAATGGGAAGAAGGAGACTGAGGGAAGGAGTTCCTGAAATTATTGGAACTCTGAACTAGAAAGGGGAAGTGAAAGTTTAACAGGAGAGAAACTGAGGGATCATATCTGGAATTAAAAATTTGAGTTTACCTCAAATATGAGAACCTGGATAAGCTCTTTAACATCTGAGACTCCATTGGGAGGCAGAGGAAATGGTTGAAGCCTGGAGTTTAGGGTTATATCTAGGTATAAAGTTAATTTTTTTATCTTATTTTTTAGTACTAGGGATTGAACTCACGGGCACCCAACCACTGAGCCATATCCCCAGTCCTATTTTGCATTTTATTTAGAGACAGGGTCTCACTGAGTTGCTTAGGGCCTCACTTTTGCTGAGGCTGGCTTTGAACTTGCAATCCTCCTGCCTCAGCCTCCCTAGCTGCTGGGATGACAGGCATGTGCCACCTCACCTGACTAGGTATATAAAAGGTAAAATTAGGAGAGTTCATTGCATCTTTTAAAACAAAACAATATTTGAGACTATTCTCATGTATACATTTTAAAAATATTTTTATTTTTTAATTTTTAAAATTTTTTAAATTTTTTTTGGTGAGGATCCATTAAATATTCTATGAGATGCTCAAGAGCCATTCTGTCTGAGAGGAGATGTGCCACAAATGTTAGTTTTATATTATTAAAATCGACTCATTCCAAGTCCTCCTATCTGACGTAGCTATACTTTGGAGTGAATTTTCAGTTTATCTTGAATTATTTCATTCCTGGATTATAAACTCTTCCCTTTGGATTTTCTCAGAAAGTAATAGTCTCTCTTAAGTAGGTACAAAATAAATCATTGTTTTCATTCCAGAAACTAGGATGAATAAGCACACACTTGCTTGAAATCATTCTTAGAAATCTATCAAAGTAAATGAAAATAAAACCCTCAAATTAGGAGGATGATTTCATTTATCTGAAATGAGAGTGGAGGAGTGGAGCCTCATCTTGAAACCCTAAATTATAAAAAAGTAGCTTTTGGATTTCATTTAGTAACAGTTGCTAAGATCTTGTACACTTGTTCTTTTTTTTTTATCTGCTCTAATTAGTTACACATGACAGTGGAATGCACATTGACACTTCATACATAAATGGAGTGTAACTTCTCATTCTTCTGTTTGTACATGATGTAGAGTTAGACCAGTAGGGTAATCATACATGCACATAGGGTAATAATGTCTGATTCATTCTATTATTCTTCCTATCGCCCAAGCCCCCTTCCCTTCCTTCTCTCCCCTCTGTCTAATGCAAAGTACCTCTATCCTTCCCTAGCCCCCCCTCCTTATTATGAATCAGCATCCACATATCAGAGAAAACATTTGGCCTTTGTTTTTTGGGGATTGATTTATTTTGCTTAGCATGATCTTTGCCGGTTCCATCCATTTACTGGCAAATGCCATCATTTCATTCTTCTTTAAGGCTGAGTAATATTCCATTGAGTATGTATGCCACATTTTCTTTATCTATTCATCTGTTGAAGGGCACTTAGGTTGGTTCCATAGCTTAGCAATTGTGAATTGAGCTGCTATGAACATTGATGTGGCTGTGATACTGTAGTTTGCTGATTTTAAGTCCTTTCAGTATAACCTGAGGAGTGGGATAGCTGGTCAAATGGTGGGTCCATTCCAAGTTTTCTGAGGAATCTCCATACCGCTTTCCACAGTGGTTGCACCAATCTAGAGTCCCACCAGCAATGTGTGAGTGTACCTTTCCCCCCACATCCTTGCCAACATTTATTGTTGCTTGTATTCTTGATAATTGCCATTCTGACTGAAGTAAGATGAAATCTTAGAATAGTTTTTTTTTTGAACCAGGGATTGAACTCAGGGACACTCGGCCACTGAGCCACATCCCCAGCCCTATTTTGTATTTTATTTAGAGACAGGGTCTCACTGAGTTGCTTAGGGCCTCGCTAAGTTGCTGAGGCTGGCTTTGAACTCGCGATCCTCCTGACTCAGCCTCCCAAGTCGCTTGGATTACAGGCATGCACCACCACGCCCGGCCCTTAGAATAGTTTTGATTTGCATTTCTGTAATTAGTAGAGATGTTGAACATTTTTTCATATATTTGTTGATTGATTGTATTTCTTCTTTGTAAAGTGTCTGTTTAGTTCCTCAGCCCATTTATTGACTGGGTTATTTGGGTTTTGGGGTTAAGTTTTTTGAGTTCTTTACAGATCCTGGAGATTAGTGCTGCCTCTGAGGTGCATCTACTTGTTCTTTAATCTCGATCATGCTTGTATGAGAAATGAAAAATGTCGGAAGGCCTTTTAACCACCCCAGTAAGTAGGACAGAGTGTCAAAGTCACACAACGGATTTTATGTTCCTTAAAGTGCAAATAATAACACAAACACTTAAAAAGGTGCATTTAAAAAAATACATTAAATTTTAAAAATTAGGCATATTTCCAGAAGTTTACCATCCTTTGTTATTTTTGAGTTTATATTTTAACACACATATACTCAATGTTTTTTGTTGTTGTTGTTGTTGTTTGTTTTGTTTTGTTTTGCTTTTGTATCAGGGATTGAACCCAGGGGCATTAAACCACTGAGCCACATCCCCAGCCCTAGTTTGTATTTTATTGAGAGACAGGGTCTCACTGAGTTGCTTAGTAACTCCCTGTTGCTGAGGCTGATTTTGAACTCACGATCCTCCTGCCTCAGCCTCCTGAGCCACTGGGATTAGAAGTGTGAGCCCCTGCACTAGACCATTAGCAATTTTTTATCCCATACACATTTATTTGCATCCTCAAGCATTACTAAAATAATTTGGAGGACTCGCCCAGCTGGAGCACCAAGGACCCCACCGTCCAGGGCTTGCCTCTTAGTTGGATCTGACCAGGCAGATGTCCTCAAGTTCTTCCTTGATTCACATCTGGAAGGAGACTAGAATTGGTGGAGGGAATCCTTATGGATCCAAGGAAGTGAGATGCCCACCCAGCAGGGGTCACCAAGAGCAGCAGGTCACCTCAATATGAAGGCACACTAATTACAAAATGCATGTGCTGAGCCTGCAGGGATGTTGGGAAAGCATCCAGGTCGCATTGCTTGTCCCTGTCAACCCACGGGTGCCCTGGGGGAACAGGAGCCCATTGCTTATTTATCTTTAGTTTCTCAGAGGAGCAAGAAATCTGTAGGTTTTCTCCTTGTTTGCTTGTTTTTTCTGTTTATATTTGAAGGAGCAAAATCTCTAGTTTTTAAATTGCTGACAATGGATGGTCCATTCTTTCCAACACTAGATCAGCGTGGGTAGCACCGGGGACTAAGCAGGACACATCTCTCAGTCCAGTTGGTCCAAAGCTTTTAGTCCCAACCTCTGTACCTTACTAGGTGCAGCTGGACTCCTGAGAGGCAGGGAGTAGCTAGGGATGAAGTCTTGGATCAAATTCAAACTCCTGGAGTCAAGTCTGGAACTTTCTTTTAGAACTCTCCAACTGGCTTAGTCTAAGAGAGAATCTGATGTGCAAGAAACAGATGTGTAAGACTGAGGTGCCAGAACTAGACCATTTACTCTCCACCAGGATCTTTCTACTACGACTTTTACTCCTCGGTAGGAATACTCCGCTCTTTTTGACCTTTTATCTGTGCTTTGAGTAACAATTCACAAAGCTCTAGTTATCTTTTCCTCTAATTATTTCTTGTGCCCTTTCTTAATATTTTAAGAATTCAGTATCAAAACGGAACACAAGCGGCTCGGGAGGCTGAGGCAGGAGGATCATGAGTTCGCAGCCAGCCTCAGCAACTTAGTGAGGCCCTGAAGCAAGGACTGGGGGTATGGCTCAGTGGCTAAGTGACCCTGGATTCAATACTCAGTACAAAAACTCAGTTTAGTTTATGGGCAAACTAAAGTGGGATGGACGTATTGGACGTATTGCTGAATTTTAATTTATTTTAATTTTTATTTTTTTATCATTGAGCGCAGTCTTGCTGTGCTCGTTCTATAGCTGTGTAAATACTATAAATACGCCTTCTACTGAATATTCACCAGAGAGGGCCAGCAGGAGGCAGTTGGAAGAAAACCATCATTTTACTGAAAAGGAGATAGGAGATGAATTGGGAGGTGTCTTGGCCAAGGTCACACATTGGCTGGTGGCAAAATCAGGACAGAGTGTCCCATGATAGTTCAGAACTTGGAATCTGGATTCAGATGAACCTGAGATGGGCCCTGGAGGGTTGTGTAGGAGTTTTCTTCTTATGACATCAGGTTAGCCAAATGGCTTTTCCAAACCCCAGTTTCACCAGTTTAAAATGGAAAATGTAATTACACTGATGATCGTGGGCAATGAGGAGAAGATGACTGAGTCCCCTTCAGAAGGACCTGCCTCTATCCAACACCCAAGTTCTCAACTCCAGCTCGTGGTTCTGATGACCCACCGTGTGTATCTTACCACGCAGATCTCGTGCCATTTCCAGACTAGCTAAAGGGTTTCCTAAGGTCGGTCACGCTTCCTTAGCAAGGTTGGGGTTATGATTTGAACATGAGATGTCCCCCAAAAGCTTGTGTGTGAGACAGTGCTAGAAAGTTCAGAAGTGAAGTGATTCAGTGATGAGAATTAGAACCTGATCAATGGATTAATCCACTTGAATAGATTAAGGACCATGCCTTGGAGAGAGAGCTGGGGTGTCCACACAGGTACTGGTCAGCGCCTGAGAGAGGTGTCCAGGGTAAGTCCACTTCTGACTGGAGCTCTGGAGATGGTGCGTGCTGGAAGAAGATGGACCCAGGATCAGAATTTTTCCAGATGGAAGCAAAGCCCATAGGATTTCTGAGTTCTGGTGAGACTGACTGAAATGAGAACAAAGTGAAGAGTGGGCTCCAAGAGATAATTAGGGCAGAAGACAGAGGCTAAGTATGTGAAGTGGTAAGAGGACCCATATGTGGTCAGGATAGTTAGGACCCGTAAGGTTTGTGCATATTAACCAGAGTAGAGGAATCGCTGATTTTTACTATTTGATGGGCACATCTTCACTCACAGCACAATCGGATAAACTACTTAGATCAATAATATTAATCAGTTTTTAAAACTTTTTAAAATTTGTCCTAATGATAGGAGAATGCATTTATGTACTTTGATAGATCATACATAAATGGGGTACAATTTCTCCTTTTTCAGATTGTTCATGCTGTAGAATCACATCCTTCATTCAGTCATATATGTGCATGAGGTCATGATGTCTGTTTCACTCTACTGTCCTTCCTATCTCCATGTCCCCTCCCCTCCCCTTCCTTCCCTCCCCTCTACCCAATTCAAAGTATTCTTCCCTAGTTTCCCCTTCCCTTATTGTGAATTAGCATCCATATATCAAATAAAATATTCTGCCTTGGGTTTTTTGGGATTGACTTGTTTCACTCTAGCTCCATCCATTTACCTGCAAATGCCATCATTTCATTTTTCTTTAAGGCTGAGTAATATTCCATTGTGTATATATACCACATTTTCTTTATCCATTCATCTGTTGAAGGGCACCTAAGTTGGTTCCATAGTTTAGCTACTGTGAGTTGAACTGCTATAAGCATTGATGTGGCTGCGTCACTGTAGTTTGCTGATTTTAAGTCCTTTGGATATAAAACAAGGAGTGGGATTGCTGGATGAAATGGTGGTTCCATTCCAAGTTTTCTGCAGAGTCTCCATCCTACTTTCCAGAGTAGTTAACCCAATTTGCAGTCCCACCAGCAATGTATGAGTGCACCTTTTCCCCACATTCTCGCCAAGATTTATTTTTCACTTGATGATTGCCATTCTGACTGGAGTGAGATGAAATCTTAGAGTGGTTTTGATTTGCATTTGTCTCATTGCTAGAGATGTTGAACATTTTTCCATATTTTTGTTGATTGATTGTTTATCTTCTGTGAAGCATCTATTCAGTTCCTTAGCCCATTTATTGATTGGGTTGTTTGTTTTTTGAGGGGTTAAGTTTGAGTTCTTTATATGTCCTCGAGATTAATGCTTTATCTGAGGTGCATATGGTAAAGATTTCCCCCAATCTGTAGGCTCTCTCTTTACATTATTGAGTTTTTCTTTTGCTGAGAAGCCTTTCAGTTTGAATCCACCCCATTTATTTACTCTTGACTTCACTTCTTGTGCTTTAGGGGTCTAAAAACCAACGTGCCTCAATTCTTTGACATAAATTGACTGTAATGTTGGCATTGTGAAATGAAGCCCAAATCATCACCTCTTGTGTGAAAGATACCACCAGTGCATCTTTTTAAAATACCTCAAATTAAAAAAAAAATTGTATATGATTTTCCCCATTTTCATTGAGAAGCAAAGCTTCAAACTAAATATAGTGTTTGTGTGAGTGAGGATCAAATAAAATCCCACACAGTTTAGTTTTCCTATGTGCATTTGATAAGTCTGAGCGTGTTTGGATTTCAGCGTGATTTGTGCCAGAATGACTCCCTTCATTCCTAGGCAGGAGGCACCCATCTGATTGAGAATTAAGCATTTTATATTCAGAAGTCTGTTCATTGGATTGAAAAGTATTCCTTTTGAATGTTCACAGGTATATATGCTTGGAATTAAAAAAAAAAGAGTCCTGCCAATATAAAGAAACCTGGGGGTGAGAGTGCAGAGACTAGCTAAGCAGACTTTGTACGTTGTGGTCTTGTTGAGGACCTCTTTTCTCCTCTCCCATCTCCTTTTAAATAATATAAGATGAAGAAGAAGAGAAACCATGCCCCGCTCCTGGAAAAACACATCAGGCTCCCTGTCCATCCACCTGAAGCCTTGCTGAGCATCTGTGGCTACCATTCATGCAGAGCGGATATTGTTGAGCCATTCGGATCCATTTTTCTTATTATTAGTTAATTTGGTCTTTTTGTTTGTTTTTTTGCAGTACTGAGGATCGAATCCAGTGGTGCTCTACCACTGAGCTTCCTTCCCAGCCCTTTTGATTTTTTATTTATGTTTGCTTAGGGTCTCACTGAGTTGCTGAGGATGGCCTCTTATTTGCAATCCTCTTCCCTCAGCCTCCAGAATTGCTGGGATTACACATGTGTGCAACCGTGTCTACCTACCCTGTTTATTGACTCAATAGCTTTTGTCAAAGCTACGCACTGGAGGAAGAGAGGGTCTTGCTATCTGCTGGCCACATGGCCTGTCAAGGTCCATAAGGAGAAATTTTGAGAGAACTGTGATGTTAAGCAAATTGAAGTCATCTACCCTACTCAAGAGGCAAGTGCAGTTACCAGATAAAAACTACCATAATAAAAGTTAAACTGGAAATCAAAGCCAAAAAATAAAGAACTTGCTCAGGCAACCACAACAATAACAACCTCAGTAGAGATGGTCAATATGAGAAAGGATGCTACTGGAAACCATATAAATTAACCAGAAAGCTGACAAAATTAGCATTAAAGAAACAGTTTCATTTGTTAAAAAAAGAGAGAGAATAGGAGACAGGCAGGGATAGATCCTGGGACTCATGTCATATGTGGCTAACTCCTGCTTAAAGTCTTCCCATCAGCTGAACTCACCCAGGCTGGGGAAGATTCATGAAAATAATACCTGCTAGGCAAATCATGGTGATCCTTTCAAATTCCAGGGACAAAGAGAAGATCCATGCAGAAGTCTGACCTAGAAAAAAAAAAATTACCAGCTGAGAAAAGAGAATTGGAGGGTTGTCCAGTGTCCCAGGTACAACACAAAATATTGATGGCAACATTCCTTTTAGAGCTGAGTAGAAAGAGTGCCGGCACCGCTTCTGAGGACACACCTGTGCTCATGTTGGAAGGGAAAAATGTGCATTCTGGTGCCAGACGCTGTCAAAGGATTTCACAAATGAATTCTTTCTTTCGAAACAGAAAAGTGTGGGGAGAGGCAATTTAAAAAATAAAGAGAGGCAAAGTCAGTGCAGTGGTGCACACCTGTGATCCTAGGGACTTCGGGAGGCTGAGGCAGCAGGATCTCAAGTTCAACTCCTCCCTGGGTAGCAGTAGTGGTTACTTTGAATTGTCGACTTGATTGGATTAAGAGATGCAGATGATTAAGAGGCTTCTGGGTGTGCCCATGAGGGCGTGTCTAGGAATGATTGGCATGTGGGATAGTGAACTGGAGTGGAGACCCTCCCTAATCATGGGAAGCACCACCCAATAGGATGGAATAGAGCTGGAAGAACAAGGAAGCAGATGCAGATATAAACTTGACTCTTCCTGAACAGGTTCTTGATCACTGCTTCCATCCTCTGAGGATATCTGACTCTCACTTCTTCACTCTTCCAAAGCGAACTTTGCCAGTGATTCTTCAGGGAGTTTCTAGAAGCCTTGGTCTTGGACTAGGGTAGCACTGCTGATCCCTCTTGTTCTGGGGCTTCTGCCTCTTGGACTGGCAGCTGCTGGTTCCTCCAGCTCTCCAGCTGCAGACGGCCACTGTGGACTCTCCAGCTTCTGGTTGTGGAAGCCCATCTAATAAATCCCCTTTTATAATCATACTTCCTGTGGATTCTGCTCCTCTAGGGAACCCCAACTCACACAGTAACTTTGCAAGACTCAGTTTTTTTTTTTTTAGATCGACATAACAGAATATATTTTGACATCTCATATATGCATGGCATATTACTTATTCTAGTTAGCATCCCATCCTTGTGGTTGAGCATTTTGTGGACTTACACTGGTCATTTATTTACATATGAACATAGGAAAATGATGTAAAAAATAAAGAAGGGCTGGGGACATAGCCCAGCACCCCTGAGTTATTCAACAATCCTCAATACCACAAAATGAGAAAAAAAGAAAGAATGAACAGGTATTATAGGTAGACAGAAAATGAGTCTGAATCTATTACAAATAAGTTTCTGAGCTGGTTGCATGGAAATTATCTAAGGATACTTTTTTCAACTTTAGTGAAGTAAAATTGACAAGCATTCTTTTATTTAAGGTAGATAGCATAATGTTTTATGTATATATACGTTGAAATCATCACCACAGTTAAGTGAATTAACATTTCCCTCTCCCAACATAGTTCCTTTGGCTCTATGTGGTGAGAATACTTACGATCTATTCTCTATGCAAGTTTCAAATGTGTCAGTGCAGTTTTATTAACTATGGAAGCCAGGCTGTAATTAGGTCTCCAGAGAGCAGGTTATAGCCGCTAGTTTGAGTTCCTGTGGACCTACATCTCATTCCTTACTCCCTACATCTAAGAATCACCCTTATATTCTCCGTTCCCATGAGTTTGACTTTTTGAAATTCCATGGAAAAGTGAGATCACACAGTTTTTGTCTTTCTGTACTTGGCTTATTTAACATACCACTATGACCTCTGGGTTCAACCATGATTTTGCAAATGGCGGGACTTCCTTCTTTTCTAAGACTAAATAATCTGCTGTGGTATATATATATATCTGTTCTTCATTTTCCATACCTTCATTGGCAAATACCCAGGTTGGCTCCATACATTGGCTCTTGGGCAAGAAGTGAGTTTGTTGGCTCCTATGATATTTCCAATTTTAGATTTTCACAAATTTCCATTCCATTTGCCATCATGGCAGTCCAAGTCTGCATGCCCACCTGTCATGTTTAAAGGTTGCCTTTAAGTCCTCACTCAATGCCACAGATCATGAGCGAAATGCAAACCCAAACCACATTCCAGTCTCCCCTCTCACCTTACATATTATTGAAAAGCACAAGGTGCTGGGTGTGGTGGCCATGCCTGTAATCCCAGCGGCTCAGGAGGCTGAGGCAGGAGGATCAAGAGTTCAAAGCCAGCCTCAGTGAAAGTGAGGTGCTAAGCAATTCAGTGAGACCCTGTCTCTCAATAAAATCCAAAATAGGGCTGGGGATGTGGCTCAGTGGTTAAGCACCTTTGGGATCAATCCCTGGTGCCAAAATAAATAAATAAAAATTTATAAATAAATAAAAAGCAGAAACATGTGACTTATTTACATACAAAGTGTACACATTTAACCAAGGCATATTTTTTTGAAGGACTAGTAGAATCCGCAAAGCTTTGTCATGTCTGGATAAAAAAGTTGTGTGTGTGTGTGTGTGTGTATTATATATTATGCTCCAAAATGTATATTATATTTCAATATATATTATAAAATATACATTATATAATACTATAAAATGTTATGTATATATAATACTAAATATAAAGGAAATAAAAAGTTGGATATGTAATGAATTTTTAAAGCCATCCATGATTTTTATGGATATAAAAACAATTTGGCAATTTGCTTGGAAAAATCAGTTCCAATTTTTTTTAGGAAAAGAAAAATTCCCATTTGAATGAATCAGCAAAGAGAAGCAAATAAAAAATTTTGCAAAATGCAGTTCATACATCTGTAAATTTAAGGCGTAGGAGTCCAACAAATCATCCATTGCCAAGTGATTTAAATTATTTCAGAATTTTAAGGCTGAAAGTGGAAGAAACACTTTCTATCTCATTAAAAAATTGGGAAACATACTGTCCTTTGAAAAAGGCTCAATCAAATAACAATAACAAAAAGGTACCCCAGTTTCCTTTTGATCAAATACATAAATATTACTGAATAAAAGTCATAATTACATTGAAAGGATACAAGCTTATCAAATGCATTTATTCCAAAAATGTATGAAAAGTTCAGTATTCAGAAGTAACTTAATACTTCTTCACAATTATGGAACATGAACTACATAAATAAATATAACAATTCTGCATCATTTGAAATTATATAAAATAAAGAATTGTAATAATCCTTTGTGATACATTTTAAAAGATAAATACGTACTTTTCTATTGCCATCTTAAAGCCTTTGGATAGAATTAGACGTTCCACTGCAGTACTCTTAGCAAAGTAGGAGAAAATTTGTAAAAAACACCTTTTAAATAAAATTGCAATTAATGGATATCTAGGAAAAATATTAATGAATATAATAATTCATTGTTGGCAGTAAAAGTGTATGCTTTCATGAATGGATAAAGAAATGTGGTGAGATTATATATATATATCTCTCTATATATATTATATATATATGATATATATATATTAATCCACTTGGTGTATATATATACACCAAGTGGATTAATCCATCCAT
>JAJEJO010003466.1:352154-394248 GCA_020662805.1 Glaucomys volans | reverse complement strand
ATATATAATACATATATATATATTAGATTATGAGAGCTGCCACCTAATGGATGGATTAATACACTTGGTGGATTAATAATTTGAATGAACGCTATAGGCAGGTAGGACATGGCTACAGGAAGTAGGTCACTGGGGCTGTGACCATTACATGTATATAATGGAATACTACTCAGCCCTAAAGAAGAATGAAATCATGATATTTGCCAATGGATGGAGCTGGAGAACATCATACTACGTGAAATAAGCCAATCCCCAAAAAACCAAAGGTCACATATTTTTTTCTGATATGTGGATGCTAATTCACAATAAGTGGGGGGAGCTAGGGAGGAATAGAATTACTTTAGATTAGGTGGAGGGGAGTGAAGGGAGGCGGGTAGGAATGATAGTAGAGTGAAACACATTATTACCCTATGTTCATATATGATTGCACAACTGGAGTAGCTCTCCATTGTATACAACCAGAAGAATGAGAAGTTGTACTCCATTTATATACGATGTATCAAACTGCATTCTACTGTCAGATTTTTTAAAAAGTGTATGCTCTCAATATCAGAAAAAGGACAGATATGCCCCTTTTCCATGCTGTTAGTCAGGACTGGTTTGAAGGTTTTACCTAGTAAAATAGAAACGAAATTCAGATTAAATAGCAGGGAGGGGCACGTTTTTACTCTTTTCAGATTATGCTTGGGTTATTCGATGAAAGTTTTAGGATTCCTTGATAGCTGTTAGAACTAAGGAGTTTAGCGACACGGCTGAATATAAGCTAAGGAAAGGTCCTACTGTGTTAGTTGGCTTTGTGCCACTGTGAGGAAAATATTCACCAAGAACCATTTAGTGAAGGAGAAGTTTACTTGGGGTTCATCTCTCCAAGGGCTCGTTCCATGGCCGGCCAACACTGTGGCTCTAACCTGAGGTGAGGCAGAACATCATGGTGGTCATCGCCTGACAGAGGACGACTGCTGGGCTCGTGGTACCCAGAAAAAAGCAGAGAGTGAGAGGCAGAGGCGAAGGACAAAGTCTAATCTCCAGGCACAGCCCCAGTCACCTACTTCCTGTAGCCATGTCCCATCTGCCTATAGCGTCCATTCAGATGATTAATCCACCAAGTGGATTAATCCACTCATTAGGTGGCAACTCTCATAATCTAACCATTTCACCTCTCACCATTCCCACCTTGCCATGTGAGCTTTTAGGGGACACCTCATATCAAACCCTAACAAGCAGATTTAATAAACTTGTAGGTACGAGAAAATATAATGGAAATAATATACTTCCAGGAAAGAAAAATGTGAAAAAAAGTTAAAATTGAACTTCAAAGGAGATGCTTAAACACTGCATGGAAAAGAATGCCATTTGCTAAATAATATGAAATCCAGTGTTTGATTGACGGGCACATCACGTCCTCCTGAATGAACTAAAATGCCCTATCCTTCCAAGTGTGGCAGTAGTGTGTAAATGCATGTTATTTGTATACAACTTATAACATTTATTAAGTTGTTTAGAATTCAGATCAAACTGACAACTTTTTTTTTCTTTTTCTAAGAATATGGTTTCCACAGAAGTGATGAATCAAAATTGAATCCCAAAGAGACGTGGCTGGAAAAATCTAGGGAATTTGGAAATTAGATATAACTGTAAATGAAACACCCAAAATACTTTAAAAGTACTGTAAAAAATTTGTGCGGATGAATAGATCAGCAGAAACCAAACAAATCATCATTAGAGACCTAAGAGTATATTTAATCAGTTCTATGAAATAAACAGTAATATAGATTGATAGCTAAGCAAATACTAAAATACCCTTTTTTATTTCCATAGTTAGATTGATACTTTGAACAAAAAATGACATTCATCCGAGATTTACATGTAAACAGAGTCTCAGGCTAGGAGATAAAAATACAGAATATTTTTAACTTCCTTAGCCTGATCCAAATCAAGAACTATTAAAAGAAAAGAATGATATGTTAGGTTTCCTTAAAACTTAAATTCTGCAAGACAGAATTCTCCATAAACACAAAAATATATGTAAATGAATGTTCGTTGCGGTATTTTGATTACATCTAAGAGGAGGCACCAGGAAATGGGCAGGTTCACAAAAATAGGATGTTCTTAAAAAAAAAAATGTTAAGACGATTTAAGTGATGCAGTATTTCTGTATCTGTTGACCTGGAAAATGTTCTTTACATTTTTTTTTTTTTTTTTTTTTTTTTTTCAGAAGAAGAGCGATTATAAGATAGGTTGTATTTTGTGATCACATTTTTGTAATCCTATGACTCTGTGTCTGTTATTTACCCTTCAGGTGTAGAAAAAGGATGCAAAACTGATACCCAACGCTAAAAACCTTGGGCTGAAATGACATAGTGGAGACTTTCAGCTTTATTTCCCTAAATTCGGAATGATTTTAATGTTTATGGGTAGTAGTAGGTATAATAATTGCAGAATAGAGCAATTTCCTATTTCAGTAAAAACGTCCATGGGAGGTTAGAGATTGGATTCTACCTGTATGATTGAGTCAAATCCTAGGGCATTAGTTCTTGGTGGTGTTCTGAATGACATCTCTCAAAATGCAAGTGGGAACATCCACTCTTCATGTCTATTCAGTCATGAGGGAATCAAAGTGTCCGATCACACCAGATCATTTGTATGAAGGACTTACTTGAGTGACTCGCTGAATAATATGCAATGAGCTCTTGATACGTTTGGTATTAATCTTATCTGGGGTACTCTAGTCTAGACCATTGGTCCTTGGACCAGCAGCCTCCGTGAACTTATTTAACATGCAGAATTTCCGTCTCCATCTCAGACCTACTGAATCAAAAACAGCCTGACCCCACATCCAGAATCGGTATTTTTTTTTTTTTTTTTTTAGCAAGCATTCCAGGTGATTCTAGATGGTATGCACTGGCACATCCAGGAGAAAGTTGTTTAGTAAGTGCAGTTTAATCATAAATTGAATTTTCCTTTCAGAGATGATCAGAGAATTTACTGAGAAAGATTAGAAAAATCGTTTGCTTGGCCAGGTATAGAGGCACATTCCTGTAATCCCAGCTAATCAGGAGGCTGAGGCAGGAGGATCTCAAGTTCCAGGCCGTCCTGGAAGAGATAGAGACCGGCTCAGGGATCATGCACCTCTGGGTTCTGTCCCTAGTACTTTCCACACCAGGAAAGAAAATTGGTTGCTTACAGGTCAACCTTGGAGAATCCTTGAATAGTTGGCAGAGGAAGTTCTTGTAGATGGTGGGGAGCTTGATTTCTGAGTCTGGGAGAGACTGGGTTGCTGGTGTCCACAGATCAGCTTCACTGGTGGTGTGTCCAGTGGAGTCAAGGGGACTGATCCCCTGGAGATGGCGAGACACTCAGGAGGCTCCTAAATAGACCAAGCAAGTGATGACCAAAAATGTGGCTGGAGCGGAGGAATTAGGATTGGAAAGAACAGGGCTGGGGACATAGCTCAGTTGGTAGAGTCCTTGCCTTGCATGCACAAGGCCCTGGGTTCAATCCCAAGAACCACCCAAAAAGAATTGGAAAGAACAGAGAGAGAGAGAGAGAATGAATGAATGAATGAAGGAAGGATGGAAGGAAGGAAGGAGGAGAGAGCCACCCGTGATTGAAATTTCAAGCTTAGGTGACAGGTCTCATTGTCACCACCAATCAGAATGAGCATCAGCAACCTGTAAATTGGTGTTTGTGCTGATCTCATTCACGGTGGAAATGATTGGTTTGTTTAGTTGTCTAAATTGGGGCTTTCAGTTCATCAAATGATGGTTAAAACGCTCCATGATTAGCATGAAAACAGAAGAGAACACAAATACAGTTGAGTGCTCATCAAATATGATTTTGATGGGCTACAAACTCCTAATGAGCACCCAGTGTTCAACTGAGCAAACAGATCATTCGGCTGGAACAGCCGTCAACAGAGGCAGCGCCTCCTGGATGGCTGGTTGGGAGGGTCCTGGCTGCTGATGGACTTCAGCCAAGACCCCTAGAACACAGGGAAGCCAGGTCAGTGGAGCTTCCGGGATTCCCAAGGATCGATTCTGTTTCCTTGGGTGCAGTGATTTACCTGCATTAGACTTTGTATTGCTGAATTAAACGCTCAGGGTTTCTACAGATCTTCATTTAGATTTTTTATTGCAGCTTTTATCTTAATGGTTTGTTCATTGAGCGGAGCTCTTTTGTGGGGTACACAGCTATTAATGGGTATGAAGAGAGAAATCGAATATTCTTGGAAGGTGTATCATTGTGCATCCAAGTTCAAAGCTGGCAATCCCACCGCGGTGTCATGGAAGGATAAAGAAAATATGAATATTCAAAGCTTCAATTGGTGGCTTACTTTCTATCATAATTTGGTGTGACTTGAACACTGGATCCTCTTTCATTTAATGGTAATTACAGTTTACCTCTTAGAGTTCCAGTAAGAATGAAATGAGAACATGAATAAGAGTATGCATCGGCAACATTTGGCACAGAATCTGGAGAAATAATTTCTCAAAGTGGACATCAGCTGCTGCTAGTCTCGTTTTATTTATTGTGAAGGAGACCGCGAGTCAACTTGGAGGGTGCAGATCCTGGGTTAAGGAGTCTCTGCATCCCTCCAGCACCGTTCACCTGCAAGGTGAGCAAGAATCATGCAGCCTGGATGCATTCAATGTGCAGCTGGGTGAGGGATGCTTTTAGAAAAGAAGGATGCAAAGACTTAGCTATTCCAGAATGTCTCACTGGCTCCTTGTGGCAAGGAGGTTGCAGTTGATCTTGCAGATTAAACAAACTGATGGAAAAACAGCAATTCCCCTTGACAGAGGGTGGAGTGAACAAGAAAACAAATATATATATACATATATATATGTATTTATAAATGTATAAATATATATACATGTATGTATATACACACACGAATCATATATATTATATATAAAATATATAATTGCATGATTCAACTATATATATGTGAATTATATAAATATATATATATATATATGTGTGTGTGTGTGTGTGTGTAAATATGCATGCCCAGGTGTGTGGCTCAGGCTGTTGGATGCTGGGAGTGGGTAGCTTATAAACAACATAGACACATTCCTTACAGTTTCAGAGCCTGAGAAGTTCAAGATCAGCATCAAAGTGGGGAAACTAGGATTTGATGTCTGATGAGGACTGACTTCCTGGCTTCTGATTCACAAACAGCCTTTTTCTGAGCACCTGAGTACATGTTGGGAGGGATAGGGAAGCTCTCCCAAGTCTCTTGTGTAAGAAGGCCATTAATCTGACTCACCATGGCTCCTTCCTTGTGATCCAATCACCCAACAAGAGCAACCTCTTTGATTGTTATTATATAGAGGGTTGGAATTAAAAATAGGAGTTTCCAGGTAACATGCACATTCACTTTGTGCTTACATACATGCCTGTTAGTTCATTTTCTCTTGCCATAACAGAATTCCTGAGGCTCTAAAATTTAGAAAGAAAATAGGTTTACTTAAATCACAGTTTGGGAGGCTAACGACCCAAGATTGGATGGTCTCATGTATTTGGCCTTTGGAGAGGACCTTGTGGTTGGGTGATTTCACAATGTATGGAGTTGTGGGAGAGGAATCATATAGGGGAGAGCAGGGAGTAGCCAAGCTCCATCTTTTATAATGCCTCGTTCTCAACATAACCACTAACTCACTGCTCTGGATCAGCATCTGTCCCTTTGGAGGACAATATTTCCAGGGACTTAAATGCTTTCCATAATCAGAGCTTGCCCACCTCTTATACCAATGCACTGGGAACCAAGTTTCCAATAGGAAAAATCTTGGGGGACAGACCACATGCAAACATGGTGATACCCCATTTTTTAATTGAGTAAAATAAGCTCTCTCTGGATAATTTATAGAAGGCACCTTCCAGGTTTTCTGCTCCAACTTAAGAAACTGCAATGTTTACCCATCTCTTAGACTTTGGCCAAGGGCTTGCTTTCCCTCTGCAGCCTTGAGTTTTTCTGTGACATATTCTGGCTATTTTTATTCTACCTCAACATTGCTAAACATAGTGATCCTTCAAGAATTCAGGTTCCAGTCCTCCTCCTCAGCAAAGTAACTTCCCTTCATCGCCACCAGTAATGGGGTCTGGGAACTTCTTAGCATTTTGGACCACTGTTGGGATGAGCATTTCAAATGGCCTGAGTTGAGTGTTTCTATATAAATCTTGTCCCTCTTACTGCATTTAAGAGAAAGGGGAGAAGAACAGATTGGGGACTATCTGGAACAGCCTGGAGAGGGAGGCAGAGGACTCCTGGAGGCCACGCAGAGGCTAATTAATAAGCAAGGTGTAGCACAGGAGTTCGTCTCACTAACCATGACTAATGGGTCAGAGATGCTCTCGGTTCCCAGTGGATGGTGATCTCCAGGAGGTGACGTGGCAGGAGCTGTGGGTAACAGGCGTATTGACTATGGCATGGTAACTGGACTCAGTCCCACCCCAGAGGGAGTCAGCAGAGCGTGGATGGACTGATGCAATAGACTAGGAAAGGGCTGTCACACCTCAGGCAGGTTCCCCAGGCACTCAGCACAGCCCCGTGCCCCATAAAGAAGAATTAGCAGAGGCAGGAGAAGATGACCCGCCAACCTCTTCTCTCCAAGGCACATCTCATTGGCTGAACTTCCTGCAAATGTACCTTCTTCCCTGCATCTGGACAAAGTGGGACAAAGGCAGCATCGCTTTGGACAAGTGTCTCTTTTGAAGAGTTGACCCCTGTTCGTAATTCTTGCCATGCTTCCTGAAGTCACGTGGACCTGGCCCCCTCTGGCCAGCTAAAGGCTCTCTAGGGGCAACAGGCTTTTCCACAACAGGGAGATGCTGTATTTTGCAGGAAACAAATGAATATCTGTGAAGGCTTTATGTGGTATATTTTTTTTATCACCATCCCACTGAGAATATGTGTCAGGGTTCTCTAGAGGAACAGAATCCACAGAAAGTATGTCTATAAAAGGGGATTTATTGGATTGGCTTCTCCATGACCAGAAGCTGGAGGGTCCACAGTGGCCGTCTGCAGCTGGAGAGCTGGAGGAACCAGCAGCTGCCAGTCCAAGAGGCAGAAGCCCCAGAACAAGAGGGATCAGCAGTGCTACCCTAGTCCAAGCCCAAGGCTTCTGGAAACTACCTGGAGAACCACTGGCAGAGTCTGCTTTGGAGGAGTGAAGAAGCAAGAGTCCGAGATCCTCAGACAATGGAAGCAGCGATCAAGAACCTGTTCAAGAGGAGCCAAGCTTGCATCTGCATCTGCTTCCTTGGTCTTCCAGCTTTTATTCCATCCTATTGAGGGGTGCTGCCCATGCTTAGGGAGGGGCTCCACTCCAGTTGGCTATCCCAAGTGTCAATCATTCCTAGACCGGCCCTCATGGACACACCCAGAAGCCTCTTATCATTGGCATCTCTTAATCCAATCAAGTTGGCAATTGAAATTAACCATTACAGAATATATTGGATATAAATAAAGGATCTAAAATGTATTTACTCGTGCACTTCTGCTAAGTGGCATACACATCCCCCCTAGTGGCACTGGGATTGCTGGCAGTGGTACATGTAAGGCTAGCTGGCGTTGTGACAGCGCTGTGTCTGTTGGAATGTCCCTTAGGAGAGCGGAGCAAGCCTGTCCTCTGCCTGACTTCCTAGATTCAGAGGATTAGGACAAGTGCAAAATGGACACTTAAATTTGAAAACTTCAAATGGTTTTGGCGGCATGTATGTATGGCCAACCTAACGAAGACTATTTGCTAATGATGCTAATTAGCCTCACATTTCTTCAAAGAAAGAGTGGCAGCAGATAAACAGGATACGCCACAAGCAAACTTGACCAAGATTAACACTTTTCTTTTTTTCTTTTTAAACTCAGCGGGGACTACAAATATGGCACAATGAATTCCACTATTTGGAATTATAATGCACCAATAAAATAAAATAAAAAATTCAGCGGGTATATTTAAATAGATTTAATATAGTGTAGGAGGTGCTTTAGAAGCTAACTTAAGTATAAAATAAAGAAATTTTTCAGCTGGGAGTGGTGGCATGTGCCTGTAGTTCCTGCTGCTGGGGAGGGTGAGGCAGAAGGAGAGCAGAAGTTTGAGACCAACCTGGGAAACATAGTAAGACTCTGTCTCCAAATAAACAATGCCACGGCTATAGCTCAGTGTATAGTGTATACCCAGCATGTGCAAGACCCTGAGTCCAATCCACGGTACCACAGGAACAAAAAAATATAAGAGCATAAATAATGCAGGAACAAAAATCATTTTAAGTCAAGCACAGTGATGCCTGTCATCCCAGCTGCCCAGGAGGCTGAGGCAGGAGGATCTCAGTTCAAAGCCGGCCTCAGCAAAAGTGAGGCCCTCAGCAACTCAGTGAGACCCTGTCTCTCAATAAAATACAAATTAAGGCTGGGATGTGACTCAGTGGCCAAGTGCCCCTGAGTTCAATCCCTAATACCTCTAAAAAAAATCACTTTAAGTTCAGTTTAATGACCTTCAAACCCTTTCAGGATTTTGAAGAATGGATAGAGGAAGAAATACGGATCACACAGAAGCCCGTAGAAAACCAACCAGGAATTACCTTTGTAGCAAGCCCCCAAGAGAGCATGTGGGCACAAATAACAGCAGGCAAACACAGGAATTAGAAAAGATTAAAAAAAAAAAAGAAAGAAAATCACTTGCAGGAGTCCAAGGGAAAAAGCCTTATTTTCATAAACATCATTACATGAATTTTTCCTTGTCATGTATTGAAGAGTTGAAGAAATGAAACGCTGATAAAAGCAGAATCGTGGGAAATGATTCCAGGGTGTTTTTCCACCAGGGAATCATAAAAACAGAGTTTAAAGCAAAAATAGTTCAAACTAAGTGGTTTTTTTCAAACGAACTCTTAATTCAGTCAAATCTAGACGCGAGGATCTGTGAATTCGTGACCCTATCCTTTTATTCTAGAATGGAGTTCAGCATTAGTGGTGTGGTTTCTGTGGACTGGATTGGGATGGAAAGCGATATTAAATGTTAGTTAGACCTTCTACCTGTTTTTTCTTTACATTTCTTATTTTTGGTCTCTTTGATCCATTTGGAATCTTCAGGCACCTTCAGGGACTCCTCCCTGAATCTCCTGTCCTCTGAATTGTTATGCATTCTGCTCAGTATGCCTCGGTGTCAAATGTACTTTTCAGTTACTTCCTTGTATTTTTGTATTTGCTGATTTGTCTCTTAACATGTTGTATCAATCAGGATTCTCAAACAGAATCAGTTAGTGTGTGTGTGTGTGTGTGTGTGTGTGTGTGTGAACACACATCTCCAGGGAGCTTCCATTTTGCTTTGAAGGCCTTCAATTGCTTTGGTGAGGCTCACCTGCACTGTTGAGGCTAATCTTACTTAAATTCAGCAGATTATAGACATTCGTTGCATCTAGAAAATGCATTCACAGCAACATCAAGACTAGTGTTTGAGCAAACAACTGGACCCCTTAACCTGGTCAAGTTGATACATAGGATTTAACTGTCATTCATGCCTTGCTTTTTGTTTCTATCATCTTGATTTTTTTAAAAAATATATTTTTCTTTAGTTGTCAATGAATCTTTATTTATTTACATGTGGTGCTGAGATTTGAACCCAGGGTCTCACACATGCCAGGCAAGTGCTGTACCACCGAGCCACAACCCCAGTTCCTATCATCTTGATTAAAAGCAAAACTAAACTAAAATAAAAAACTTTTCTTCTCTCCTTCCTCGACACTCCTAAACTCGAATGCCCTTCCAGTCCAGCTCATTTTCCTTCTTATTTGCAAAATCATTACTGTTTGCTTCAGCCAGAAATGATAGCAAGGACCTGTGAAATTCTGTAGGAGACTGTACCACTTTTATAGAATGCATTTCACGCTGCTTGGCATTGAATGTGTTTGTGTAAGGGTTTTATTCTCTGAGAGCACTGAGCATCTCAAGGACCAGGGCAGTAACACATATGTCTTTGAACTGAGTTAATACATAATACATACATTGCTCCTACACAAAGGCGCTTAGAGATTTATTTGGTGAAGTACACTGTGCTATTCTGAGCCATTTCTTAACCTGAAAGCATTACAGACACATTCAGTCAGAGTGTGACACAAAAGAGTGCTTCACAAAGGTGATAGGGATTCTGCCACAGAGAGTAGTATTTATTTTATTATATGAGATGCAGGTTGATTCCTCTGTCATTTCAAATAATATCATAAGCATCAAACTGATGAATTCTCATCTTTAGGCTCATGTTTAGGATGGTATTAAAATAGAGACCCATGTCGGGTTTGCAGTGATTATTAAACATGTAATTGAGGGTCAATATGCAATTGTGATGGTGTTGTGAAGTTTGATAGGAAGAAATTAGGTTTTTGAGACATTAACGTAGTGGAATCTTGGAGTGGAAATAAGGAGATCAGAGACGACATAGCTTACTTACTCACTGCCTATTATGGTGTAGAAGTGAAGTCTCCCCCACAGCTCCTGTGTGAGATAATGCAAGAAAGTTTAGAGAGAGAGGATTAGACTACGAGAGCCTCACCTCATCAGTGGATTAATCCACTTGTGGATTAACTGGGGGTATCTACAGACAGAAAGGGTGTGGCTGGCGGAGGTAGATCACTGTGCCTTGGAGTTTCTCTTCTGTCCCTGGTGAGCAGGGCTCTCTCTTTGCTTCCTGGTTTGCATCTTCTGAGCTGCTTTTGTCCACCACGCCCTTCCACCCTGAGGTTCTGCCTCACCTTGGGCCCAGAAAAATGGAGTCCACCCACCATGAACTGCACCTCTGAAACTGTGAGCCAAAAGTAAACTTTTCCTCCAATTGTATTTTTGAAAGTTCTGTGTATGTGATGGTGGGACATCTTCTCTTGCTTATGTTCTCTGTCCTTCTTTTGCACAGGTATTCCATTATCTTCCAACTCTAAATTTATTTACTAATTTATTTACTAAATTTATTTACTAATGTATTACTTCTGTTTTAAAAATAGGTCACAATGAAGATGGAGGATAGGTGAAGAAAACCTCGAATGGGTAGACTATTACCAAATAAGCTTTGCATAGACTGAGTGACACAGGACCCCAAATCTACCAGGCACAGGCAAAAAGCATCCTTTAACTTGGCACCGAGACAAGGAGATTTATGATCTCATCTTTCTTCTTCTGTGACATTCCTGTTGAATGCATGTCCCCTAGCTTCCTGCCCTCCTGCTCACATTTCCAAAGTGCTCATAGTACTCCAAGGTAATCATGATCATTGCAATTAAAAATGTCCTGTTATCAATTAATTTGCAGTTCACCAGTAACCATCTGATTATCTCTATCAAAGCAGCAGTGGCATGGTAATTATATCGAGAGTAATTATCATGTAATTGCACATAATTATTTGTACCTTATTAAGTGCTCACATGATTAAAATATTTCTGGTCAAATAAAAATTATCCGTGAGACTCATTTTTTTTTTTTTTTTGAAAGTAGGAAATGTAGCATCCAGGTCTTTGGAGAATGAAGTGCTGTTTAGTTGACATTCTCCTGATACCTTGGAAAGGATGAATTGGTCAGGAGAGAAGAAACTTAGATTTTTATTAATATGATTCCTTCTACATCCAATGAAGTTGAGATAATAAACTTCAACTTTGAGCATGGATGAATGCTTTCCTGGTAGCAACTATAACAAAAAATATTACCCTATTAAGAGTGTACACTATGAATGTCATTGGGGACAACATGTTTTATATGTTCAGTACCACTGCTCGCGATTTTACATTGAACTTTTATTTTTCTCCCAGTAATCTCTCTTCAAATGATTAGTAAAATATTTTGTTTATTTTTCTAATAATAGCCTTAGAAATCTAGTGGATATTTTATGCATAGCTCATTTCAATTCAGATGGACCATATTTTAGGTGCTTAGTAGCCCCTTGTAGCTTGTGACAACGGAATTAAACTGGGTGGCTGTGTAGATTATATGTTTATGGTAGAAATATGAGAGACCTAGCTAATAATTTGCTCTCTGATTTTCTGAATTATCTATGAATTTATATTTCCTGATCCAGCAAACGAAAAATATGTTGAACTTGAAAATAATCTCAATTTTTTAAGAAGTAAAATATTTGCTGTAACAATAGGAATGGAACAAACATTTATGAACTGCTTTTCTAGGTCAGATATAATGCTGAGTATATTTATATTTGTCATCTAATTTAATCTTCAGAGAAGCCCAGAAAGATAGGTTGTGTTCCGCCACTTTGTGTTTTAGAGAAATTTGACTCAGAAAGTTTAATCTTATCACGGTCCTATAGCAAACAGTAGATCTGAGATCCAAACTTGAAATTCTGTATCAACAAGCTTTGCCTTGTGCCTTTCACCTAAAAAACACATTTTGTCCAGGTTTTTGGCACTCACTTTTAAATATCATCCATCTAGGAGGCTGAGGAAGGAGGATTGCAAGTTAGAGGCCAGCCTCAGCAACTTAGCAAGGCCCTAAGCCACGTAGGGAGACCTGTCTTAAAAGAAAAAATACAAAGGACTGAGGATGCAGCGTGTCAGAGGTGTGATGGGAAGAAAGTTGCTGATGAGTTTGACTTTTAGGGTGCCTCTTTACTTTCCTTATCCACTGAATTAAGTTTCTCAATCCAAGTCCTTGAATTGGACTGTCTTGATAGCCAGTTCCGTCACACTTATCTCAAAGACAGCATAAATCGTCTCCTGGTGGCACTTTAACCAAAAGTTTGTTGAGTATCGCGGACACTCAGAGGGAGCCTACCTTTCTGGGTAATTCTGTGACTGACAGTGATGCCATAGCAACCATCTGATTGTAGTTAGAGAGGAAATTTACCTTGGCTTGACGAATGGCATGCCAGTGTGATTGACAGAGTGTAAGACAATCAAGGTCAAGCCCAGAGTGAATTGAGTCTGTGGCTATGAGAGCTGGCAGGTAAGTCATGTGTCAGATACGGGCTGGCCATCTGGTCACTCCTCAGGACGAGTCTGGGCTCATTCTGCTTAACATCCTGTTGAGGGCAATGTTATGAAAAACTTACTTGTTTTTAACTCGTCAGTGAGATGTCTTTTATCTCCTAACGCAAAATGAGTCTGTCTAAAGTGAACTTGCAAACTGTCAGCGGACTCTTGCATAACCTTCGAAAAAGCTTTATTTGGATGATTGTCATAACTCTATTATAAAATATTTTCTCATCATTCTAAAGTAATTGAATTATTTTTAAAATATCATGAATATAGATAATATAATAATCATGATATGATAAAAATATCATAAATAATAATCATGAATTGGTGCAGAGCTGTTTAAATAGTAATGAAAACAAACAAACAAACTTAACCACTCACAGGGTTTTGGAAGCCCCCAAATATTTAAAAACTCTCAGCCAGCCTGTACACCAGATGTGTGGGTATTGAAAGGTGCCTTGTGTGAAATTCTAAAAATTCATATTTAGCAAAATGTATCAAACCCCAGGAGTCAGCTGAGTGAAATTCCACCAGCAATTATTTCATCTGTTTTTGAAGGAAAAAAAAAAAAAAAAGATAACACAGTAAGTGAAGTCCATTCTCCCTTGTCCAGTGGCTCTCCAAGTATCCTGAGTACTAATCTAGGGCTCCGTCCTCCTCTAGCTCTACTGTCTCTGTAAATGATTATCTTTTAAATAGCAATAGCTGCTTGGCTGATCAGAGATTAAAAAGCCAACCTGGCTTTTCTTCACTGATGAATTAGCAGCTTTGGCTCTCTCTCCAGCCGCCACATTGTCCTTCTTTTTGAAGGACATCTTCCTGTCTTTCTGATCAGAGGAGAAGAGAAGATTAATCAAACATAAATTCCCACTCAGAGAAAATAGCAGTGGTACCAGTTTGGGTGATATGATCATCCATTTCCATATACAAAATAGAACTTTATAAAAGCAACTAATATGAGCCAATCGGAGGTGGTGGGCTACGTGTTATGGCTGAGTCTTCAGCAAGGATAGGTATTGCATGCCTGAACTTGGATTTACGGTAAGCACAGGGAATCCACGCTAGCAATGATGGGTTGATGGATGGAGTCTTCTTCTTCTTTTGTTTTGGTTTTGTGGGGCTGAAGGATTGATCCCAAGGTTGCTTGACCACTGGACCACATCTCTAGCTAGCCTTGTTGATTTTGAGATAGATTTTCACTACGTTGCCCGGGCTGATGTCCTACTTATTATATTCTTGCCTTAGCATCTCAAATTGTTGGAATTAGAGATACGTACCCCTGGACTCAACCAATGATGGATTCTTGGGAAAAAATATTAATAAAGCCAGTAGGTTCTACCACAATATAGTTTTACCACCAACTGCATGACATCCCATCAACTTAACTGTTAAGCTCTGCCGACATGTTGTGGGCATGCCCTTCTGAGACTGGACTTCTGGGCAAGGGAACTAGATAATGCCTGTTTCAGGACAGAGACCGCCATGGCCATTTGGATTGGGAAATCAGTTATCTGCTGTCGTTCCTTATCCTCCATTTGGGGTTCTGTCTCTGTGATCAGAGATCCAATGGAAAGATGCTAAATAAATGCACCATAATATGAATGGAATTAAGATGCTGTAAGGTCCTTAACTACCTTGAACAGTCTGGAGATGCGACATTAGCTCTACATTCTTCCTTCTTTCATCACTAAACTCGAAGTCCCAAGTGATATCTTTTCATCAGTCCATTAATAAGCATCCTGGGTACAATGTCTACCCTCTTCATACCTTATGAACTGTGTGAGCTCATGTTTAAATTAGGGGATAGCCAATCAGAACAGGCGTTGAATGTGCACCTTGTTGTATATATTATGAATCATCCGAGTAAATGTTTAAAATAACATTCACAGAATAAAAATTCATCTTTCTATAATCCAGTTGAGGGGAATGTGGGGGCTGTTTTCCAGCTGTTGCCCAGATGTTTGTTTTTGTCCTGGTTGAGAACTGGCACTTTGGAGATAAAGCCACCAACCCAGCACTGGAATTTTTTTTTCCTCCCGGATGATTTTGTTCGACTTAAAATGACTGTCCCCCGGCAGCAGGCGCTTGCTTCTTTGTTTTGAATCATACGGAACATGCTTTTGGTGTTCACCAATACTGAAAAATCAAGTATAAAAATACTGGGTTAAAAAGAGCCATATTGCATATGGTAGTAAGATAACATGTAACTCTAATTCACATCTTCTCCGAAGATGATTTTTCGGAAAGTTCAGTCACTCACATTATACATTCCATTTTGTAGGAGATCTTTGGATCTATTTTCAAAACATCCAGAAAGAGGAAGCAGTTCTGACATCTGACTGATTGTCTTGTTCTAAGCAAAAGAAAATCTTCAGGACTTGTTCATCTTATAGACAGCCTCTATTTTACTCTTTTTGTTAATTTTTTTTTAATTACCTTTTCAGAGTTTTAGAAGTCCTAGACTGAGATAACCGGTGGGTTCAACTACAGAGCCAGGCAAATTTTCTCACCAGAGGAATGTACTTCTTGCAGAATTCAGTCTACATGTATTTTTTTCTTCGTCTCTAGAGGCACATTTGAGACCACAATGGAGTTTTGCTTTGTTTTTCCTTATTTTAATTTTTCCTCTCTCTTCATTTCTTGGATCACTTGTTTTGGATTCATTTTTATGTAGTCCAATTATTATCAGACTGATTGATTCCATTATTGTCCGGAATGATTGGGAATTCAGTTTTATAGTCTGATCATTAGGTGATCTCTGTAAGATGAATGGTTTATACACATCTGTTCTGTAAGGAGGAAAACAGAGAGAAAATCTAGATGTTAGTCTTCATCACTTTGTGCACTGATGCATCTTGGGCTCCAGTCCGCTTAGAACTTTGTGCCTACTGGGGAGGAGATCTGCTCTTTGATATATGCACAGTATATAATTAGAACTAATCGCTCTGTAATCAGAGGCTTGCCTGGAGAATCATCTTTAGAATGATGCTCACGTCACCCACCCAAGCTGCTAAGATGCCCTAAACCTTGACCCCCAATGCAGCAGAATCAGAAGACGGGACTTTCCTGGTAGAAGAAATGAATCTCCATGGGAAAAGAAGGCTTTGGGGTTAGAAGAAACAGGGATGGTCCTCTACAGAGAACATGCTGGTGAAATGTATCTTGTCCACATGACTGAAAATGTTCAGAAAGCGTTTCTCTTCTAGAAAGAGATGGAGGAGGAAATAACAGCAAGCTGTGTGTCTCACATCTTGCGTACCTGCTGTCGGGCCAGATTGGGGACACAGGCTAATTGGGAAGTGAGGAAGAAGAATAACTCCACCACAGTGACGACTTCTGAGTTTCTAGGCCATCTATTCTTGGATGAACTGCCTGGTTGCTATGGTTTGAACGTTTGGGTCCCCTCTGAAATCCATGCTGAAACTTCATCCTCAGTGTGGCAGTGTTTAGGGGCTGGTCCTTTAAGAGGGGATGGGATGTGAGAGCTGTGTCCTCATGAACGGTCAGCACCTCCAAAGAGGGCTGCAGGGAGCCACTCAGCCCTTCTGTCCCTTCTGCCATGTGAGAACACAGCATCCTCCCAATGGAAGCTGCATCCACAAAGCGCCATCCTTCTAGTAGAAAACAATCCTTTCTAGACACCAAACCTTGATCTTAGACATCTCAACCTGCAGAACGGTAAGTCCATTTTTATGCTTATCTATTCCTCTGTCTGGTGTTTTGTTATAGTCACACAAGCAGACTGAGACACTGCTCCTACTCCAAAACATTTAAGATGATATAATGGTGTCACCATGCTTGGCTGAAGGAAGGAGGGATGTCTACAGTCATAGACTTGTTCATCCATTTTCTGAATTTGGTTTTTAGAGGAGTCTGTACCATTCTACCCAGAAGCAAAGGCATCTTTTACACCAGGGTCCCTGATGACCTTTTCAGGGTGGGTCCTTCTCTCTGGTGTGGAATGTCCCCAGCCCTGTATCCAACTTCTGGGCTCCTTGCTAATTGAGGACTGTTATAGTGCTTGCTTTCTTCTCTTGGGTCTCAGTTAGTATCCTGGATCTTTCCTGGGGCCATGTTCTTGCTACTCTGGGGCGCATGCCATACTTTTTGTGGATACCTGAAACCTGGGACCGTACCATACCCCCACTGGGCATGTAGGCTGTCAGTCACTAGAAACTGTTAGTCATTGAGCACTTTACTGCCAATTTTGAGCCTAGCTATGAGGCTGTGCCTCTGCTCTTAGCTTTAACTGAGAAGTCAGATGGCCTTCCCAAGAGCATGTCTTCCAAAGATCTTGGACTGCCAATCATAACTTCAGGTATTTCTTGTTTATTAGAGTCCTTCAGCTATTCAGATTGTCACTGAATATCTGGAAGATTCTAGAACCACCAGCTCTCAGAATGTCTCAGCACCATGAATAGCTCTACATTATCTGGGCTACTTCCTTAGAACTTTGGACACTTGAAGACTTCCTATCTCCCCATCTCTGCTTTCTAAAGCATGACTATGCTATGTCTGGAGTCTCCCTGGTGGTATAATTCCTAATCTTACCCTTAGATTCATGGCCCACTATTGCTCAGCTTGTGGTTAGCTCTGGGTCACTATATGGAACCTCAGTTTAGCTGTACCTTTCCAGATTCTATTTTTGTTGTACAGTGTGAAGGACTAACATTGAATGTGCTACCTATCCTAGCCTCATGAGTCTGTGGGAGACAATAGCAATATCAGACCACCAGCAAGACCACCTCGTGCCTCTGCCTTGCTTATCCTTGGAGCTGGATTAAGTATTCCATTTTTTTTTTCATAATTACTTGTTTTCTCTCTACTCACTATTCAGAGTGCTCTGAAACATGGGTATCTGAGTAGGGAAAGGTAGTGAGATAAAAAGGTCCGAATTGAGTTCTTGAATGTGATGACATAATTTCTTGGACTCGAAGACCTTTGATAATTGAACCCTACTTTTGCCACTGATGAAAGCAAATCACGTAGGCTTGCAGCACTGTACTATGCATGGATCAAGGAAGCAAAACTCCCAAGAAGTGTTACATTAGTTTTTCATCACTGTGGCCAAAATACAAACAACTTAAAGAAGGCAAGGTGGTTCTTAGTCACATTTTCAGTGGTTTTAGTCTATGGTTTGCTGGCTCCATTATTTTAACCTGAGACATCATTGTGGAAGGATACGAAGCAGGAAAGGTACTCAGTTCATGGTGGACATGAAACAGAGATAGAGTTGTCCAGGGACAGGGTATAGTCTCTATATCCTGCCCTCAGTGACCTACTTCCTCCAACCAAGCCCCAAACTTGCCTTTAGTTTCTGTGACCTCTCAGTAGTCCATTTAACCAACAGTGGATTAATCCAGTGATGAAGTTAGAATCCTCAAGCCCCATCTCTGAACATTGCTGTTTTGGGGACCAAGCTTTCAACCCATGAGTCTCTAGGGGACACCTCATATCTAAACTGTAACAAGTGTTCAGGTTGCTATTTCTAATGTGTTTTATTTCTAGTTTCTCAGAGGGAATGGGACTTCTTAGGAGACTACAATATTAGTTGTTCCTGAAAGCTGTTCATAGTTATGGTTCATAGCCTCACTGATCTGCCCTTCCTTCTTGCCCATACGTATGTTCTGGGTGTTCTCTGGATACTTCTGGTGTAGTTGTTTCCTTTAGGACACTTAAGAATTCCCTGAGTAACTCCTCAAACCACTTTTGTCTTGTTCTCAGCTTAAGCCCCAAGATGCTTCATTGGATAGCTTTCAAAGCTTAAGAAGTTGTCTTTTGGGTCAATCCCCAGGTTATTCCCTAGCTGAACTTATTTCTAAATAGTCTCTCCCTGAGTAATTCAGTACAATTCCTTTGAAATCCTTGTTTCTTTGACCTTTCAGCAGAGGTTCATGTGAGTCCACATTGGTCTTTCCAGTTAGAAACTTCTAGTCTTTTTTCTCTCTCTAGGCTGCACTTGTGCAAGAATCTCTTTAGATGCTGAGGATCTTGTTCTTCTCCTGTTTTATAAACCTGTTTTGAAAGTTGTACACAAGTTGTTTCTTTGATCCTTATGGAGAACAAATGTACAAGAAAAATAGGACACCTAGAATCAACTTTCTTGGGGAAGGTTAGGAACTGCAGGAATGAAAGCTTCCAGAGACCTTTGGACCTCAGAGGATAAATCAAGTCCCTGATGTTTCTGCAGCAGTGCCATTTTGGATGTCGAGATACTCTATAATCCCTGAGTTAGGTTGACCGTGGGCCTGGGGCTCAGCCTAAGCCAGATGTAAGAGTTGTAGTTAGGTGGAGTCGTGTGTCACAGGCGCTGGAGCTGGGCTTTGTGGTGGGCAGGGGCTGCTGTGGGGAAGCTGGAGACCTCGAGGTCTCAGGAGCAATGGTTTTGACACTGGATACATCAGAGGAGACACCTGGGGATCAGCTGCCACCAGAGACTGGGCATGGCCAAGAAGGATTGCATGAAGTAACTTCATCTCTACTGCAAATCATGCCCCAGGACCTTGGGACCTGGAGGTTGCCTGGTGAAGCTGCTCTGGTTCCTCTGCAGTGTTCCAAAGGGGTTGGAGGTTGCCCATCATTTAAAATTTTTTGTGCAATTCATAGAACATAGTTCATCAACTGGCCTGGGTGTTTCAGAAATGATTCCTCTTTTCTGTTCTACTTTTCCTAAGTTTGAAGGTCTCTTCTTTATGACTTACATCTTCACTCACTCACTAACATCAGAATGGTCTGCCAGTGTCTCCATGTTGATGTGCCGGATGTCGGTTGAGAAAGATGCTCTCCACCTAGAACAGGGTGAAGGAGGCAGGACGGACAGATGTCTGTCTCCAGGAGAAGACTTAGTGGGAGTGTGGTCCAGCCAGCTGAGGAATTCTGCAGGTCTCTCTGGGATGGTCTGCAGGGGAAGGGCAGGCACGTCAGACTGAGTTGAGGTGCTCAGCTCTGAATCACAGTGTCTGAGATCCTACCCGGAGTCCTCAGGTGAGCTTCTGGAATGTTGGCAAGAGGCCCAACTTCCCACTCTTTATCCTGCTCGGCAGACTATATACCTGTCTTGGGACTGTTTTCTCCATCCTCATGTGGAGTTGGGTTCATCTTACCCATCTTGGGGTTTGGGGCCTTCACCTCATCAATTTGAGAGCCTCGGAAGTCTCAGAATTTTAAGGAATTTTGCTAATTCCAGTGCTTTATTTTCTCACAAGCTTCTCTAAACTCATCTCAGGATTTCTAGCATAAGGTGTTTTGAGAGTTGGTGAAGGAAGAGGAGAGGAGAGAGGAGTGAGAGAGAGCGTGCATGCATGTAACTGCATTAAACTAGACAGAGTTCAGTAGGCACACCCCCATCCGATTTACCCACAACAATCTGTTTTTCTACAAAATAAAAACCATTCATGAGCCATGCAGTCTCTGCAATGTAGGGGGAAGAGTGACCCAGTGGGGAAGTGGAACCACACCCCATCGCAGGTTGGTGGAAAGCCTGCCCTCCTGGCTTCTGGGCTGCTTTGCCCAGAGGCCTGTCAGATCCCCAGCCTGGACCCATGCCATGCTCCACAAGGCCATTCCCTCTCTCCTGTGACTCCAGGAGGGACCCCTTTAATATTCACAATGTCTTCCTGCATGTCCATTCTCAGCGATTCAGGTGGTGGAATTCCTGACACCCCATTACCCCCATGAACAGATCCTTGTTTGGAGAGTGAGGGTGGGCGAGGCCACCTCCTTAAAGTCCCACTTCTTGTGACAGCTGAGGAATCTTATAGGATAATATTTCAAATTGTTTGGAATCATGCCTGCGTCCCCTCTACCTGATTTTTCTCTTCTACTTCCTGACTTTTTACCAGAAGCACTATTGGTTTCCCCTGATACTGATGATGTGGCTGTGGATATAGATTCTATAGATATGCAATGGGGTCAAATGCTGGGTGGTGGTGGTAGGTGGGTGTGTTTGCTGTAGAATCCAGGCATGTGACAGATTTCTAACACTCAACACCTTCACTATTAAAATTAAACACTGGGCTGAGGTTGGGGCTCAGTGGTAGAGCACTTGCCTGGCATGTGTGAGGTACTGGGTTTGATTCTCAGCACTGCATATAAATGAGTGGATAAAATAAAGATCTATCAACATCTTAAAAAAATTTTTTTAACAATTAGAAACTGCAGAAATCGACCATGTCTCCTATCCCTGCTTTGCCTCCCTGGTTCCCCTGTCAGTCAACCCTGTCAATCATGGGAAGACACCTGGAGGCTGCTGCTCATAGGACAGCTCCTCACCAGGGTCCCCTGTCCTTCCTCTGCCCATCTTCTGTTTTAGCACAAGTTGCTCAGTAGTCCCTTCCTCCCCAAATCGCAGAGTTCAAGCTATACCCCTGATCTGTTCTCCCTTCCCTATGGGATTTATTTCTGTTTGGAAAATCCACACTCCCTACTCCCCATCTTGGCCTCTCTGGTCTTGTCAAGACTTAGGATTGTTCAGTTAAAAAAGGAAAAAAAAAAAAAAAAGACATCTAAGTTTGCAGAAATAAAAACTCCAGAATCGGAATATCAAGTTGATAGGAGGGACTAGAAACAGTGATCCATCATTTTATTTTTTTTAAATATCAATTTCTGAAAGAGGAGGAAAGGTGATGGTTTTTGTTTTGGTTTGCTTTTACTAATTAAAGGATATTAAAGAGATGGGATAACTAAATGCAAGATGTGGCCCTAGGTTGGATCTTAAGGTGGTGGGCAGACAGTGTTATTCGGGATACTACTGGGGAAATTATTAATGTTTTGAAATACAGTGAGTGGGTTGAATTTCTGTATAAATGTTCAGTTTAATGAAGTTAGTACTCTGCTATGGGCAGAAGAGAAATAAATGTTATGGGAGAATTGTATTCACATACATATCTATATGATGTGTGTGTGTATATATATAATATATATATAATATATTATTATTATATATATATATATACACACACACACACACACACACAGACACACACAATCATACATACACACACACACACCCCTCACATTGGGCACAA
Source organism: Glaucomys volans (assembly GCA_020662805.1). Classification (NCBI taxonomy): domain Eukaryota; kingdom Metazoa; phylum Chordata; class Mammalia; order Rodentia; family Sciuridae; genus Glaucomys; species Glaucomys volans. The sequence goes on along the minus strand of JAJEJO010003466.1, from coordinate 372,256 downwards.
TGTTACAGTGAGGTAACTGCTTTAATGGGTTTAATAGTATCCCCCAAAGGATATGTTGCCATTTTAACCCCCAGTACCCCAGAATGGAATGTCATTTGAAGATGAAGTTGTGGCATATACTGTTCTTTTTGGGGGTTGAGGGGAGTACCAGGGATTGAACTCAGGGGCACAAGACCACTGAGCCACATCCCCAGCCCTATTTTGTATTTTATTTAGAGGCAGGGTCTCACTGAGTTGCTTAGGGCCTCCCTTTGGCTGAGGCTGGCTTTGAACTTGTGATCCTCCTGCCTCAGCCTCCACTGGTATTACAGGGGTCCACCACCACACCAGCTGCAGCTCCTTTGTAGAAGGTCATAGTGGAGTGGTGTGGCTCTTAATTTGATACAGTTGTTATCCTTATGAGAGGGTGGCCCTGCAAGGACAGACACACAGAGACAATGCCCTGTGGTGAGGGAGGCAGGCCCTGGAGTTCTGCAGCTGTGACCCAAGGACTTCCCAAAATTGTTCAGGATGCCCCAGGAGCTCTGCAGATAGGAAGCAGCCAGGCAGGGTGCATCATGGGTTTCAGAGAGAGCGTGGCCCTACAAGCACCTTGATTTCAGATTTCTGAGCTTCTGAAAGAGTGAGAAAATGAATTTTTGTTGCTTTAAGTCACCCAAGTTGTGGGAGATTTTCATGAGCAGCCCTGGGAGCTATCATGGTAGGTGAATCTGGATATTGGATTTGGGTGAGTTCCTTACTACTCTTGTGTGGTTGAAGTTGCTGGAAAACAGAAAAGATTTTTATAATAAAAGTGCACTCAGAAATGGACAGCTCTCTACCACTCTGCTTATCCTTGTAGCGATCTTTTTGGTACTGGGGATGGGACTCAGGGGCACGCGACCACTGAGCTGCACCTTTTAAAAAGTTCTCCCTGCCGTTGGGGTTCCTCCTCCCCAGTCCCAGAATCTAGTTCCCAGCAGAGTGTGATCCATTCAGGTCACGCCTCACATCAGGACACTTCTCTGCCCACCCTGGTGTCATTGTGAGTGGAGGCCAGAACCTTCATGGTGAGCTACATGTTCTTCCACAGCTGGCCTCCATCGATTCTTCTCCTCTTACTCCTCCTCCCACCTACCCCATCCCACCACAGTGCCCTTGAACATTCCCTGTGAGAACCCATATTTCAATTTTTGTTTTCTGTGTCTTCCAACTCGCTAAGTCACTTTTTTTTTTTTATTTTGTTTTTTTTTTTTTTTTTTTTGGTACTGGGGATTGAACTCAGGGGCACTCAACCACTGAGCCACATCCCCAGCCCTATTTTGCATTTTATTTAGAGACAGGGTCTCACTGAGTTGCTTAGGGCCTCGCTAAGTTGCTGAGGCTGGCTTTGAACTCGCGATCCTCCTGCCTCAGCCTCCCAAGTGCTGGGATTACAGGCGTGTGCCACTGAGCCCGGCGCTAACTCACTTCTTGACCCCTTTAATATGTTCAGGTCTTTGCCCAGATAATATTAAATCTCTGTGGCCACGGATATAATGTGGCCCTTTGTCCTTTCCCAGGAATCCCTGCCCAAATCCCAACCCCTTTCCCTTGTTTCCTTCTGTTTTACGGTTGACCTTGCACATTGGTGTTTGGGGTATCCTGTGAGTTCCACAACTATTTGTAACATGAATTTCTCAGAGACAGGTCTCTTATTGTTGTTGTTGCAATTATTTTGTTTTCTGCTGAATCTCAAAGACCTAGCACACCGTGGCTGCTCAGTCATTATCAATTGAACGAGCAGCATTGATTGGTAGGAAATTCTTTAAATCAATGTCAATTTCATAATCGCTTCCTCTTCTAGGAACCTGTTAAGCAATCTATCATTTTCTTTAAAAAATAAATTTGCAGCTAGATTCACGACTCTTTCAATCATGAATTACTGGCATTTTTCCCTAATTGATTTATTAGATCGGGATTTTGTAGAAAGGCCATAGAGACGGAATCTCCAACTGCAATTTGTATAAAGCAGTGTGTCTTCCATCCTGTTTCTAGTTCTGGGTCATCATAGAAAATGAACGTCTTTTGGGAGGAGCAGCTTCCCTAGTCCAATTAATGACTTATCCCCATCTGCTCCAGTGCCTCTCCCAAGTCATTTCTGCCTCTGACTTTCCAAGAAATGGAAATATTAGTAAGAAGCATTGAGCTGCAAGTAAAAGTGAACCCTGACCCACTCAGCTTAAAAATTACCAGCTATATTATTTTACCTAAAGAGAACACCAGAAGCCAGGCGTGGTGGCGCACGCCTGTAATCCCAGCAGTTCGGGAAGCTGAGGCGGGAGGATCTCGAGTTCAAAGCCAGCCTCAGCAAGAGTGAGGCCGTAAGCAACTCAGTGAGACCCTGTCTCTAAATAAAATACAAAATAGGGCTGGGGATGTAGCTCAGTGACTGAGTGCCCTTGAGTTCAATCCCAGGTATCCCAGCCCCCCAAAAAGTAGAAGCCCAGAGACAAGTTCCATAAGATGTTGTGGTTTCCTACCCTCTGTAATTTAGCAAGAGATGAATACCCAAGGAGCTAATTATTCAGTTTCACCTCCTGACTTTTTCTTCCCAGAATATGAAGGTACTTTTATAATTGACTAAATTTCTCATTAAATCAGGAGCCAGGAGAGGGGGAGAATCTATTCTAGTGACTCTACCTGTATTGGAGCTTATGTTATGCTTCATGTGATAAGGGACAGAAAGATGGGAATGGTGGGAACACAAGGTTAAGGGAACAGTTCCATAAACTGGGCCCACTGTGCTCACCCCACATGCTTTCTTTTCCAAGAGGCAATTTACCTGCAGCCCTGCATGGCCCTGTCCCTGGTGGACAGACTATGACACATTCCTTAAGAAAGTACCTGTTATCTGCAGAAGAAATTCAGGCCTGAAATAATGTCAATAAGAGGAACCCAGGTGACTTTGGTGACCAGATCCTGAAACTCAGGGAGGTAAAGATAATTCCTCCCTACCATACAATCTGTAAGAACCCAGGGTTAAGAATCCAATGAGAACTGGTCAGCATGGGCCAAAGTGACCTAGCGATGTCATGGTAGTGGGGACTTGAAAGTCTAATGTCATCTTGCTGTCACTCAGAAGTCAAGAGGTGGACCTGGGGGGGCTCTCTGGAAACTTCTCTGGGATCCCTGATAAAACTGGTGTGTGGGAGAGACACAGTGTCCCTCTCCTCCCTGAGAGGACCCCTTCTCTCCCTTGAGAGTGTCCCCTTTCCCTTTTCCTATCCCTTCAATGAACTCCAGGTCTTTACTCTGAGCAGCATGATTGACGTCTTTCTGACTTGACCACAAGAATTGGGGTTTGAAGGGTGGGTTTCCCCAAAGGCCCCAGCTCTGTAACAGAAAGGCATGTAGTAAAGGCAATGAGGGCAGATTACCAGGGTGAAGGAGTTCACCGGCTCCTACAGACAGCAGGTCCTACAGCACCAGAGAAAGTAGAGCCTTTAAGAAATGTTCTGGAGATTTTCTTCATGTTTCTTCTGCATGGTTTCTTTCAGCCATGATACCAGCAAATCTAGGCACTGCATCATGAAATCTTTTTCAGGAATTTGAATTTATTCAGAAGTAAGTTTTGTCACATATGAGTATTTTGAGAGACAGAGCATAATTGCGTATCATTATGGGGTGCATTGTGAAACCTTGATATCCATGTGCCGTAGAGAATGATCAAACCAAGTTCATTGACGTATCTATCGCTTTACCGATCTATCACTTTTTATGGTGAGAGTTGTGGTTTGGCGATGAGGTGTCCTGCAAAGTCTCATGTCCCCCAAAGTCAAGGCAGGAGGGAAGTGGCCCAGTTCTGAGAGCTGCTGTCTACTAAGCAGATTCAGCCACTGGGTGGAGTGGATATTTGAGTGGATTGATGGGTGGTAACTACAGGCAGGTGTGGCATGACTGGAAGAAGTCGCTCCCTGAGGATGTGACTTTGGGGCTCCCTTTGTCCCTGTTCCTGGCTGTCTTGAGCTGATCAGCTTTCTTCCACCAAGCCCTTGGCCATGATGTCCTGCCTCACCTTGGACCCAGAGCTATGGAGTCGCCCAACCACCGACTGGGCCTCAGAAACCATGGACCCGAGCAAACTCTCCCTCCTTTAAGTTGTTCTTGTAGGGTTTATTGTTGAAAATGCTGAAACACTTATGGAAACAGGGAGTCATTGTGAATTTGCTCTCTCTTATTTTGAAGTGTGTGTTGTTTCTGACTGTGGTCACTCTGTGGTGGACTACATCTGAGACTTTGCACTCTCAGGGCAATAACTCCCCATTCCTGCCATGTCACCCCCAGAATCCCCGGTGACCAATGTTCCAATATTGGCTTATAGGTACACGTGCCACCTTTCCCTGTCCATGTGTCCTTGGTGGAGATGGTTGGGATGGATCCCGTGTCTCAGCTGTGGTGGACAGGGATATCCTGTGGACAGACTGACTCAGCTCTTTTACAAATATACCCAGAGGAGGGATGACTGGATCCTATAGGAGTTCTATTTTAGTTTTTCGAGGGAGCTATAAGATCTTACGTAATATTTGGAGAGAACTCACTCTACCACCAAATGGAATGTTCTAGCCTGCAAGATAAAGTAGGGAAGGAAAATGAGCATGTAGTTCTTTTCCGTATGGGTGCATGTTAATTGTGCAGAATGGTGAGCTTCCTTGTGGCCTCTCGGTACCTTCACATCACATCATTTGGTCAGTTAGACTCCTGGGTGCACCCTCTTCTCCTCCCTCCTCCCTCTCCCTGGTCCCCTGGTTTACCATAACGGTCTCCTTCCACTTTCATAATGTCCTTCCTTGCCTCTTCTCTCCCCTCCCCTCTCCTCCTCTCCTCTCCTCCCTCTCCCTCTCCCTTTCTCTCCCCTCCACCAGATTCCACATATTAAAAAAACAAAACAAAACAGTACTTATTGTTTTAAATCTGGTTTATTTTCTCTTAACCTGATGTTCTTCATTTCCACCCATTTTCCAACAAATCGCATCATTTTTTCCTTCTTGATGGCTGAATGGAACCCAGGATGGATCTATGCCCCCTTTTCTTTATCCATTCGCCTCTTGACTGAGGCCTAGGCTGGTCCCATGAAGTTGCTATGGTGAGTTTCGTTGCTTTGAATGTGGGTCGTGCCTGTTTCCAAGGATCCATGACCTTCTTGGAAATAACGGACACTTCCGAGGTTATCAGAACTCTGGACCTAGAATATCAGGGAGTCTGCTGTGAAGGTGTCCCTCTGGCGATCATGACAGTCCATCCTGGAGAGTGGCAGGGCCTGAGCGGTGGTGCATGCCTGTGATCCCAGCCACTCCAGAGGCTGAGGCAGGAAGAGCACAAACTCCAGACCAGCCTCAGCAATTTGGCAAGACACTGCTTAAATAAATAAATAGATAGATAAATAAATAAATAAATAAATAAATAGATAGATAGATAGATAAATAAATAAATAAATAGATAGATAAGTAAATAAATATCTTAAATAAATAGATAAATAAATAAACATCTTAAATAAATAGATAAATAAATTTAAAAGAGGAGTGGGAATACAGTTCAATGGTAAAAAGCTCCTGGTGCCAATCCCTAGTATTTCCCCAAGATTTCCCCAAGATTCCAAGATAATACTTAGAGTGACAGTTACCCAGTTTGACTTACAACAGCCCCGGGCATCTTCTGAACAAATTTATTTCTGGAGATAAAATGACGATCTTGGAGTTGGAGAGATTTTCTTTCATTGACAGAGAATAAACGGAGTCAGCTGTCTCCGTGAATTCTCAAGAAGGGCTGTGGCCTAGGACTGCGATGTCGCTGTGTTTTAGTAAGTACTTATGTGTGTGTGCTTGGTTCCTTTTGAATATTCTGTCTCCAAGATTCTGCAGATGGCACAGGGATCAGGAAGCTCCTGCAGGCCCTCTGTTTGGCAGGATCTGCATTTGATCAATCTTCTGAAGAGCCTAGTGTATGCAGAGCTATGTGTCTTCCACGTGCCCTGTGAAGGGCCTGGGCTGGGACAGTCAGCTCTCTGCTGGTTTCCAGTGCCTGGCATTTATGCCAGACTTGGATGGAACTGGTCTGAGGTCTGTGTGTGCAAAGGGTCCGGGGTGGAAAGAATTCAAGTGGCACCAGATGGTTTTTGAGTGTTGCGTTATTGTTTTTTTGCAGTGCTGGGGATTAGAACCCAGGACCTTGTGCTTGCAAGGCGAGCACTCTACCAACTGAGCTACATCCCAGCCACCAGATGGTTTTTGATAGAGCCAGATTGGTATTCTTGTTTACTGTGAGCCCTAACCTAACTCTGGGCTTCCATCACGGACTTGTGAAGTTCTTTAAAGAAACTCTGAGTTCAATCCCTGGTAGAAAGAGACCTTTCATTGAGCACATATTATATGCCTGGATTGTGGGTATGTGCCTTAGTGCACTTCATTTTTTTAATTCTCAAAATAACCCCATGGAGCCAGGTGCAGCGGTGCACACCTGTCATTCCAGTGGCTCAGGAGGCTGAGGCAGGAGGATCTCGAGTTCAAAGCCAGCCTCAGCAAAAGTGAGGCCCTAAGCAACTCAGTGAGACCCTGTGTCTAAATAAAATACAAAACAGGGCTGGGGATGTGGCCCAGTGGTCAAGTGCCCCTGAGTTCAAATCCCAGTACTGTGCCCCCCCAGAAAAAAAAAACCCGTGGAGTAAAACTTCTTTTATTCACTTTCGGGATGAAAAGACAGTGAGGAAGAGGTTTTCTCAGCATCTCACGTTAATGAGTCCTCTCAAAGGTCAGATGTGGATTTCAACTAGAAATTTGGTGGCACACATTTCCTGTTCTTTTAATTCTGTCTTAACTAAGAAAAGCATCAGTTTCCTGGAAAGATCAAAGTTGATAGATCCCTGTTTTTTAAAGGCTTTTCAGAAGCAAGTGAAGTCTCTTGAGGAAAACCCTCCTGCCCTCCCTAGGGGTCTGCCACACAGGTTCTTGAAGAGTCCCAAGTTCAGACTGAACCATGAATCTGTAACACTGTCCCACAAGGAAGATGTAATTTTTTCCCCCATGTTTTTCTTTCTTTGTAGACTTAGAAACTTTTAGTCTTTTCCTCTTTGTTTGCTTGCTTTCCATTTTATTGCCATTTGAAAAAAGAAAATGTTCTTGCACAAGAAAAAAAAAAGTGCCTTTGGATGACAAGTGGTTTTTAATGTTTGAAGAGAATTACACATGGGATTCAAAGTGCAGTCCCTTCTCAAGTTAGTAATATGCTGTGTTTTCGTCCACGCAAGTTGCAGAAGCCTTTCGATCATGATTTTTAGTGACTTGGTGGTAATTTTATTTAGGGTAGTGAAATGATGCCGCACTGCATCCTCTCTCAATCACAAAATGCTGCTTCTAATTAAGATGCCCCCAATTTTCATTTCCCAATAACCTAATTTATGAATCACTCTGGAGCCCTGAACTGGCATGGAATCAGTCAAGAGGAAAAAAAAAGATACAGAGAAATAAAATAGTCTGCCGCTCCCTCCGCCCCCACGATCATCAGGGACTTGCCGAGAATGTACTTGAGGCTTAATTTGCTTCATTCTGAGTTTCATTTGCAGAGTTCTTTCTTCTCCCGGCTTCCCATTACACTTTATTTGAAAACCAACTCTTATCATTTTCCACATTATTGTCCCAAGTTCCTAAATGATGCTGAAGACGAAAGATACCAGTTTTACTTTCTCATCTCGTTCGGGGCTGTTCCAAGATGCCAGCCCAGGGCCACGGTGGGGACATCTAGCCCAGATGGATGACAGTTTTGGTTCTGAGCAGGCGCACAGGGAGAAGGCTGGGGACCTCTGATCAGCATTTCCCTGGGGCAGGGAAGGAGGGTCTCTGGATCACACAGCCCATGGCCAAGAGGAAACACAGGGGCATGTCATCAGCTCATCCTCTCCCGTGCACCACACGGGGCATTGTGAAGGCAGAGCTCAGGAAGGCCCAATGTCCACTGCTGCTTGTCCTGAAATCGACAGAGCTCTGCTTCCTTCAGGATGTCACTGTGGCTCGCCTTCTAATGAAGACGTCCAGGCCTTTCCGTTTCTTTATTTCCCTTACAATTTCACGTCTGCATTTTGCTTTTAAAAATGTTGGCCGGGCATGGTGGCGCACACCTGTAATCCAAGCGACTTGGGAGGCTGAGTCAGGAGGATCGCGAGTTCAAAGCCAGCCTCAGCAACTTAGGGAGGCCCTAAGCAACTCAGTGAGACCCTGTCTCTAAATAAAATACAAAATAGGGCTGGGGATGTGACTCAGTGGCCAAGTGTCCCTGAGTTCAATCCCTGGTTCCAAAAAAAAAAAAAAAAATGTGCAGAAGTCTCTCGGTGGGATTGTAAATTAAACACACACCACTATGGAAATCACTGTGGAGTTTCCTTGGAAGGGTTAGGCATGGAACCATCTCCGGAACCAGCTAGGTCACTAAGTCCTCCTACGCCTGTGATCCATGCACAATTCACAACGACCGGACTATGCGACAAGCCTAGGTGTCCATCACAGACGAAGGGACCAAGAGAACGTGGCGGAGAGACACACGGAGTTTTCCAAGGTCACAAAGAAAAATGCAATGATGGCATTTACTGCAAAACAATGGACCTCAGGACCATCAGGTTAAGCGAAATGATGCACACTCAGAAGGTCAAGGGTCGTGTTTCTCTCATATCTGGAAACTTCAGAGGAAAAAATAAAGGTGGAGAATGGGATCTCATGAAAATCAAAGGGAGAGCAGCAGAGGGAGCAGCAGGTGGGAGGTGGGGAGGGAGAGGGAAATGCAGAGGGAGGAGTGATAGTTTCCAGATTATATTGTTACATTGTGTGCATTTACAAATATGTAACAACAAATACCAACCGTAATGCACCAATAAAAAAAGGTGGAAAGTGTGTGTGTGCATGTGTGTGTGTGCATGTGTGTGTGTGCATGTGTGTGTGTGTGTGTGTGTGCGTGTGTGTGTGATTGCCCCAGAGATTAGGAGCACTTCTACTGCAGAGACCCCTTACCCTCTGTTCCTACCATGATCCTATTCTAAATTTCTTCATGATTTGGTAGCTTTGAAATTACTCGTTTTTAATAGTTTAATGGAATGAACCATCTTGATTCTTGTTTGAGCCCTATAACTTAATAGTCATTATTTTCTTCCTCCGCGTGTGCATTGAGGACCTACTATGTGCTAGACCATTCCAGGTGTGGGAAACAAATTCATCCAGACACAGGCAAGAGATCCCTGCTCTCCTGGAGTTAGGATTCTGTGAAGGAAACCCAGGGTAAATGATGACACGTCAATATTCAAGTCAGAGAATTGAGATGAGTGGTGTGGAAGTCGTTACCTTGGATCTGGTGGGTGGGTTAGCAGGTCTGAGGGCATCAGCCTTGAAGGTGCGGGCAAGGGCGTTCATAGGAGAGGGAGCAGCTGATGTGCAGACGCCCAGGGGGCTGAGAACCTGTCCTATTCCAGGGCTGTGAAGGTCATTGTGATCGGGTGGGGGGCGAGGGAGACATACCAGAGACATGATCGAGGTGAGCAGTGTGGGTGTTCTTCTGAGTGCGTTGGGGCAGCACTGGAGGCTTTTCATCCAATACTGTTAGGATTTTGTCTGTCGAAAATGGTTCGTGCCACATGTGAAGAGGATTTAGGAAGGATCCTGAACTTCTATCGTGGTCAAGAGGCAGCCTGTGGCTCTTGGTGCTGGTAGCAGAGATGGAGATGGGTGGACAGATTGGGGGAATGGTTGGAGGTGCAGCTGCGGACTCACTGATGGTTTTGAGAAGCTAAGCAAAAGGAGAAATCAGTCTTCATAAACTCCAGTAGGTAGTATTTCTGGTGACAGCCCTTCACAAAAATCAGGATTATAGGGAATTCAGTAGTTCCCATCTGCAGGAAATTCTGCCACTCTCTGCCTCTGCCACCAAAGAGCTATCGGGAGGCATTTTTAATTGTCACAAGTGTGTGTGTTGGGGACTCATGGGCAGAGACCAGAGATCTTTTTTCTTCTTCTTTCTTTTGTACCAGGGATTCAACCCAAGGGTGCTCTACGTCTGAGCCACATCCAAGTCCTTTTTATTTTTTATTTGGAAACTGGCTCTCACTGAGTTACTGAGGGCCTCACCCACTATGTGATCCTTTCCAGCATCCTGCATTCGCAGGACAGCCCGCCTACCCCCATCCGCAGGAAGGTATCTCAGAGTCAATGCCAACTGTGCTGAGGCTGAGAAACACTGCAATACCCCCTTGCAGGGTGCTTGTGAGGACCAGCTCAAATAATGCAGTACATTCCCAATGCTCTGCAGAGAGCAAGGATTACTGATGCTGCAATTGCTTGGGGGAGACACAATCCACCCTGCAGTTGAATCATGAGGAGGTTCTGCTAGGTCCTTGTACTGAATGCATGTGGTGCATTTTGCATGGGATGCTCTGGGCAGGAGTCCCATGACCCTTCAGCTAGAGGAGTGGAGAAGAATCAGGGGAAAAAAATATGTTTCAAGATTTCTTTCAACTCTACGACAAGCACAATTTTAAATTGTGTTACAGAGAGACTCATTGTAAAATTGACCAGAAATGAGTTTTAAAGTCAAGAGTTATTTTTAAGAGAAAGTAGTGGGTAGGAGAACATGAGACTTTTTTAGGGGATCGTGCCACCTATTTTTCCTGAGAAATGCCAAGGGAACTAATTAAAGAAACCAGGGAAGGAGAGCCCAGGCATCCAGGCAGGAAGTAGCCAGTTCTCTCACCTCCCATCCCCAGCACTGAGCACCCACCCCACCCAGGACCTGTGCTTGTGGGTCACCTAACGCAGCAATAGGCAGGAAATTCCCACCAGGCCGTCAGATCTCAGTGTGAGAGACCAAGCATGCCTTACCTGCAATTAGCTACAAGAATTCTGCCTACAATGTAAAAGGCATTTAAAAAATAAAAAAATAAACCTGCCTGAGTGAGTTCTTAATTGGGTACAAGATAATGTTGGTAGAAGTTTAAAATATTTAACTAGCAGTAAATATTCAGGGCAGTCACTGGAAGTAATCAATGGCTGGGTGGATGCATGCAGGAGGTGGCAGAGAATCACTTCCTTACAGTTCCAGTAAACAAGGGGAGAATTCCAAAATGCAGAACTGAACTTGCAGGGAACTAGCCAAGATGCTAATTACACCCAGGGACTTTCTTCCTCCAGTCACTGACTAGGGGCACACGTGTCAGAGTATGGCTAAAAATAACCAGTCGTCACAAGATGCATTTCTTTTCCCCGGGAACTGCTTTCTTAGAATGAGTGATTGATGGCGAGGTTCAGCAGGTAGACAGAAGTGGCCCAGAATGAAGTGCTAGGAAGTGACTTCAGAATACAAAGCCAATGGAACACTTCTGTCACCTTGTGCTACTGGAGGAAGAAAAAAAGGGAAAAAATATAAATATAATATATAAATTATCATAATATATTATATTTAAATTATACATTATATATAAATTATTATATATTATATGTATTTTATATATACATTACATATTTAAGTATTTTACATATATATTTCTTTTTTAGCCTTTATAACTTAGAAGTTCCAGACTTCTTGCCCCAGGTATTACATGATAGAATATCAGGTAGACAGGTAAGTCACACTTAGGGCAATATGTGGAAAGAGACTTAATATGCATGATTGGGCTCTTTTTAAAAATTCTTAGTTATCTTCCCTTCCGAATCCTTCTCAACCTCCTCTGCATCTACTTATATAAAAAAAAAAATTAAATGTATCAGTGTTGCTTCCCTCTTGAAGAGCAGATCGCTTTTCCAAATCTGCCTCTGGAAGAGCAAAGCTCGCTCTTCACCTGTACATTTCTCTCCTTAGAAGGAGACTTTCCATATGGGCATTTTCTTTTGCTTTTTGAAAGCAATATGGCTCCCCCTCCCTCCAAAGAGCATTGGTGTCTTTCTCCAGCATCAGTAGCCTTTTGACAATGCTTCATTTTGAGGGGTGTATATAGATCCAGAAGCAATTGCTGGTGGGAGAAAGGTGAGCCTTTTCAAGGCTCCCTAACTTTTTTATTATTAGTGCAGTTTAAAAAAAAAGTTTTCCTGAGTGCATTATAGCGGTGCATAATATTGGGGTTCATTTTGACATAATTATTCGTGCATAGACGATCATTGGCTCCATTTCGGTCTCCCTTGCCTCTTGTTTTCCTGTTTCCTCCCTACCCTGGTTTTCCCTCCTCTTTTCTTTTGGCCTTCCTTTTACTTAATTTATTTATTTATTTTGGTACTGGGGATTGAACCCCGGGGCACTTACCCACTGAGTCACATCCCCAGCCCTTTTTAAATATTTTATTTATAATGCAAATAAATTAATTAGGGCCTCGCTAAATTACTGAGACTGGCCTCCAACTCATGAGCCTCCTGCCTCAGCCTCCCTTGTCTCTGGTTTTACAGGCCTGTGCACCACACCTGGCCTCCTTAAGTTTTAATTGGTGCTCTATAGCTATACATAAATGTGGAATTCAGGGCTCCTCCCTTGTCGAGGCAGCAGAGTCATCAGTGGAAAGGACAGTTGCTTGGGTTTTAAGTGGCAGAAATGGTCACGGGTGGTAAGATTATTTGTTGTGATTTCAACCTCCTCCCTAACTATCTGTGTAGCCTCTGGCCGGTCCTTTACCTTGAGTGTCAGGTGAGATGTAGGAATGATCAAGTGGAAAGGTCACTTTGTTAAGTAGTTCTGAAACCTCATGGGAAGATTAGCACCCTCCCCAGGACTTCATTACCGAGCCCAGGTGCTTCCAGAGTCTCTAGGTGGTGGATTCTGTGAGAGTCAACCAGTGTTTGTGCACCACTGATAATTCTTTCCTTTCCATTTGCAGACTGGAAATTTTTAAAAAATCTTTTTTGGATGTTGATAGACCTTTATTTCATGCATTTATTTATATGTGGTGCTGAGAATCGAACCCAGTGCCTCACGCGTGCTAGGCAAGTGCTCTACCACTGAGCCACAACCCAGCCCCTAGACTCTGGATATTTAAGGTTAGGAGAAGTTTGGTGGTTTACTCAAGGTCACAGGTAGACACTGGCGGAGCTTATTCTTTAATCCCAGAACGCTGTCATTCCCCAAATTATCAGGTGCTTGATTAATCTGGACTTGGCCATATGTTTTCTATAATGATCACAATTTCACACATGCATATGGGTATTTCTGTAGGTCTGTGTGTTTGTCATGGACATGATTGACTAGGACCAGAGAGGTTGCTTCCTAACTGTTCAGCCATGGACCAGGCTGCACTTACCTGAGCTCAGTTCAGACCCTGCCTCTCCAATCAAGAGCTGTTGTGAGCATCTCAGGTATAACTTGTGAGAGCCCCTAAAATGTTTGATACAAAATGTCGGTGCTTATTATAGTATCTCATTGGTCTTCCTATGGAGTTATAATACTTAACCACTAAAATTAATTTTAATGACTTTTGTTTTATTTAAGTCATATAAGTGCCTGGTAAGTTCATACTTTCCTAATGAGATCTCAAGGAACAGGACTCATTTATTGTGTCCTTGCGTCTAGCATTTTATGATATATAAAATGAAAGGATTTGGATAAAATAATTATGAAATAATTCACTGGGTCTTACCTTCTGGAGCAAATATGGACCCCAACTGACCATTTGATTGATGTGCAAGATACCATGATAGATGTCACAGTTAGAAACTGAGAAATGGGGTATTATTCATAGGTTGGCATGATAGTTGTGCATGTAAATAATATCCAAATTCTGCTTATCCTAAACACCTCCCCTTATGATCCTGTTTTTGAATGAATTAAATGCATTGAAAAGAGGAAAAGATAGCCTTCTGTGGTGAGGCAGGCCTGTATTCCCAGGTACAAGGGAGGCTGAGGCAGGAGGTTTACAATTTGGAGGCCAGCCTCAGCAACTTGGTGAGACTCTGTCTCAAAATAAAATACAACTTTAAAAAGGTCTGGGGATGTAGTTGCATAGTAAAGCATTCCTGAGTTCAGGCTCCAGTACTGGAAAATAAATTTTCACAGGGCAAGAAGGCAAGGTGAGGCACTGAATGTTGACCTGCTGTTTGACCAGACTAGAACGGCAGTCTAATACTATGGAAGGCTAGTTGGGGCCTACTCTGGCCTACTGCCCTGCCTTCCTGATAGGTGGACCCCTGAACTTGTGCAGGAAGATCTGCACTGAGTCTGCTCACTGCTCCAGCCATCACAGTGAAAGAGAGAAGGGAGAGAAACCCAGAACACACCAAGGCAGATGGACCTTCTGAGCCCCTTAAAAGCTCATAGGAGCCGGGCGTGGTGGCGCACACCTGTAATCCCAGCACTTGGGAGGCTGAGGCAGGAGAATCGCGAGTTCAAACCAGCCTTAGCAATGTAGCGAGGCCCTAAGCAACTCAGTGAGACCCTGTCTCTAAATAAAATACAAAATAGGGCTGGGGATGCGGCTCAGTGGTGGAGTGCCCCTGAGTTCAATCCTAGTACCAAAAAAAAAAAAGCTCATAGGAGATGTGATCCAATCAATGTCCCAGAATTGTCCAAATCAGATCAATAACACTACTTTGGATAGAAGCCAATAAATATGATACTGAATATGACCCCTTCATACAGTTGATAAAACTGACACACAAGTTCAAATCACAGGCCCTGAGTTACTTACCCCCAATTTCTTCCCTATACTCTGTAAGTTTATGTATATGATATGTGTATATATCTGTGTATTCATACATATTTTTATATTATATATACTTATATAAGTAACCTATACATATATATTTATATATTCATATATTAATAACCATACATATGTTCACACATATATTCAGAAATGAATATGAGTGGTATTAATGTATTTTAAATCTATATATTCAAAAGTTCATTGTACTAGGGTTTTCTAGAGGAAAAGAATCCATAGGAAGCGTGATTATAAAAGGGGATTTATTAGATTGGCTTCCACGACCAGAAGCTGGAGAGTCCACAGTGGCCGTCTGCAGCTGGAGAGCTGGAGGAACCAGCAGCTGCCAGTCCAAGAGGCAGAAGCCCCAGAACAAGAGGGATCAGCAGTGCTACCCTAGTCCAAGACCAAGGCTTCTGGAAACTACCTGGAGAATCACTGGCAGAGTCTGCTTTGGAAGCATGAAGGAACAAGAGAGTCTGATGTCCTCCGATGATCGCAGCAGCAATCAAGAACCCGTTCAGGAGGAGTGGAGCTTGCATCTGCTGCTGCTTCCTGGTTCTTCCAACTTTTATTCCACCAAAGCCTCCAGCCTATTGGACAGTGCTGCCCAAACCTAGGGAGGGTCTCCATTCCAGTTCGCTCTCCCACATGCCAATCATTCCTAGACACGCCCTCATGGACACACCCAGAAGCCTCTTAATCATTGGCATCTCTCAATCCAATCAAGTTGACAATTCAAATTAACCATTACATTCATCATGTAAATGTAATCAATGGTTATAATTTCTTTAATTATTACATGTCATTGTAAAATACATTTTATAAATTATATTTTTAGATTTTTGTATTCACTCATTGTTACATTCCATATGGAGTACTAAATATTTGGAAATGTCCAGGACTAGTTAACTTTCCTGTTCTTTGGTGTGTACACTTTCATAAACAGGTTCAGTGAAATTCATGAATTTTGACATATTCGTTACTCAGCAAAAATTGTGCCACTCTTTTAAAATTATTTCCAAACTGCTAGTGCCTTCAAATCTTAACAAAGAATTAATTCCTCTGATCTTATTATACACATTTAATATAGTAATAAACAACTACACAGAAAAATGATGTAAGCTTTTCTTTTGATCCCCAAGTAGGTGATTGACAATGTGTGGTTTTTTTCTTTTTCTTGGGTAGTTGTAGAGTTCAGTCACAATTCTTGGAGTTTTCTACTTTTTTGTGTCTTTACTTGTTTTGATGGTTAAATGAAGCAAAAGTGACAGATGACTTTTAAAATGTACATAGACTTTAGAATTTATAAATACAATCTATAAACAAATAATGTAAAACCAAGAAAAAATGATCGCTTTTAAACTTTTTATCTCCTTTTCAAATGTAGGGCACAAAAGAGAAATGCCCATGTTTTTTCTCTTTCTTGTTGGAATTATTAATACTCAATAGTTGTACCAATTAATGTCTTCACTCACTGTGGCATTTCCAGACATGCAAATACCATGGTTTGCTCATGCCCACTCTTCCTTCCTCCACCTGCCCTATCTCCTCCTCTTCCTCCCATGACCACAGGCTTCTCCTTTCAGGTCTTTAAAAATGTTCTTTTTAGTTTCCACATATGAAAGAAAATGCACAATGCTTGTCTTTCTGTCTCTGGCTTATTTTGCTCGACACAGTGCCTTCTTGTTCCATTCATTTTGTTGCAAATGACAAGATTTCATTTTGTTTCATGAGCTGAATAATACTCCATCATGTATATATATTATATTTCCTTTATTTACTCATCTGTTGACCAACACCTACTCTGATTCCATATCTTGACTTGTGAATGGTATCATAATAAACATGGGTAGGCAGATATTGTGTGTGTGCTGATTTCTTTCTTTTTTTTTTTTAATGTATACCTAGGGGTGGTATAGCTGGATCTCACGGTATGTCTTCTTATAGATTTTTGAAGAAGCTACACACTGTTTTCCATAGTGGCTGTACTAATTTATATTCCCACTAGTGGTGTATAAGAATTTTTTTTTCTCCGCATTCTCACCAGTGTGACTATTTCTGTATATGGAGAATATTTATTCTAATTGGAATGAAATGGATTCTCAATGTAGTTTTGATTTACATTTCTCTGGTAGACTAAAAATTAATGAGCATTTTCCATGTATTGATTGACCATTTTCACTTCTTTTGAAAAATATCTATTCAGACCATTTAGCTATTTAAGGATTGGGTTTTTTATGTTATTGTTATTAAGGTTCTTGAATCCTTACTATGCTCTGGATATTAGTTCTCCGTCAGATAAAGGACTGGCAAAGATTTCCTCCCATTCCATAGTTGGTCCCTTCTCTCTGTTGATTATTTCCTTTGCTGTGCAGAAAGTTTAAAATTTGATATAATCCCTTTTATCAATTATTACTTTTGTTTCTTTGGCTATTGGGGCTCTAGACAGGAAATCATAGCCTGTACCAATATCTTGAAGTGTTTTCCCTTTTTTTTTTTTCTGGTGTTTTTAAAGTTTTAGATCTTCCTTAAGCCTTTTCATCTCTTTTGGGCTGAATTGTGTCCAGGGTGAGAGGGATCTAGATTCCTTCTTGCGCATGTGGATATCCAGTTTTCGATGTGTTGAAGAGGCTGTATTTTCTTCAATGTGTAGCAGCTTGTGGCACCCTTATTGAGAATCAGTTGACAAATATGTGTAGATTTATTCCTGGGTCCTCTGTTCTGTTCCATTTGTTTCTGTGTCTCCTTTCATGCCCATACCATGCTGTTTGTTGTTTCTTTGTTTTTTATATGGCTTTGCAGTACATTTTGAAATACTATGTTATGATGCCTCCAGCATTGTTCCTTTTGCCCGGGATTAATTTGGCTGTTTGGGGTCTTTCCTGCTTCCATCTGAATTTTGGGATTGATTTTCTTTTTTTTAGCTCTGTGAAGAGTGTTATTGTTACTTGGATGGTGAGTACATGGAATCTATACATAACTTTTGGAAATGTGGTCATTTTAACAGTATTAATCTTCCCAATTCATGAACATTGTATATCTTTTTTTTTTTTTTTTGAACCGGGGATTGAACTCAGGGACACTTGGCCACTGAGCCACATCCCCAGCCCTATTTTGTATTTTATTTAGAGACAGGGTCTCACTGAGTTGCTTAGGGCCTCATTAAGTTGCTGAGGCTGACTTTGAATTCGCCATACTCCTGACTCAGCCTCCCAAGTCGCTTGGATTACAGGCATGCGCCACCACACCCGGCCTCTTTGTATATCTTTCTATCCTCTAGTGTCCTCTTTAATTTCCTTTCTCAGTGTTTTGTAATTTTCACTGTAGATGTTTTAAGCCTTTTAAGCTAGGTTTATTCTCGGTATCTTTTATCATTTATTCTTGTGTGTGTGTGTGTGTGTGTGTGTGTGTGTGTGTGTGTTGATGTCTCCTGTGAATGGGATTGTTTGTTTTCCTGATTCTTTGTTAGTGCGTTCATTATTGGCATATGGAAAAGTTACTGATCATTTATTTTCAGGTATTTCAAATAATGCCAGGTACCTTGTGGATTAAAGATATCCTTTTCAGGAGAAAGTTAATCCATCAACTCTTTAAAAAACCAGTTGGAGTGTGAAATAGTAATTTACTGGATATTTTACCAAGGAAGCTGAATTAGGAAGAATTTTTTGTCCAATTAACTTGTGAATGACTCATAATTGATGTTGAAGAATCCTGCGACACATACTTCCTTTAAAACACACTGAATCCATTTCTTCAGTTATTTACATCTATTTATGTGTAGTACATAGATGTTGGTTAATTTTTGTTTAGTAAAACGGTTACTTTTTTTACAATTGTGAATTTTTTTTTTTTAATTTTGGTCTTTTGGTGTCAGCGGATCACAAAAGATAATAGTCTTTACCAAGACTTGAGTATTGCTTCTTTTTATGAACTCTTGCTTTTAAAACAGGTTTTTAGGCTGCTTTCCATACTTGTTAATTCCTGGATTGTTTTCTGCCTTACCAAAGATACTTCTTAATAATAAAAAGGTATAAGACTATTGTGAAAATGCATAAAAGCATTGCTACTGGTTGAAACAAAATTCTGCAACCTGATTTTGCATGTCTTTGCCCTTTTTGAAGGCCATGTTGTTTTTCTCTGACTTGAGTTTGGAAGAGGGACTTGAGGTCCCGTGAATTGTGGGACTTCTATTTTTCCAAGATTCATTTAGGTCTCCAGTGCAACCTGCTCAAGTTCTTAATTGCAAGTTCCCATGTGGCAGGGATTGTGTGCATTTGATTTTTCAGAAGCTGGCAAGGCAGCAGGCCCACAGGACCCATGCAACCATTCGGGACTGGTACACTTAAGGCAATTTTAATCCCTAGTCCTGCAGTTCTTCTGCCCTGATGTCCAGTAAACCTACCAGCGACCTGGCATGAAGCAAATAATATTTGTCCCAGCAAAGTGACAGGTGTATAGTTCTCAGGATACTGGCTGTTTGTTTCTTTTAGAAACATAAGAGTCTTACGTAAACTTCTGTAGTGAGTGGGTAAGATCCTGAGACCTGTGCTTAGCATGCTTAGCTTAAAACATCCCTTACTTCACAGTTCTGAGAGATGAGGATTTTGAAGAAATGCAAAATAATTGAATGAATTTCATTTCTTTGCATTGAAATAAGAAGATGAGGAACCAGGGTTTTCCAATTCTGTTTAATAATTAGTTATTTGTATTAACTACTGAGGAGAGCATTTTACTTTTTTTCTTTTTTTGATAGATACATGCTCTTGTATTCTGGTTTATCCTTCCATGGGCCCTTACCCCGTCTACATTTTCCCAAGTGTCTTATTGCAGCAGAACAATTTTGAGGCAAAGGAGGAAGAAGAGAAGTAATATCTCTCTGTTCTTCTTCTTCTCAAACCACAGGGAAGGATCAAAGTTAGGGTCAGAGCTAATATCGTCAAGTTATAAAAGAGCCTGCTCATCATGTCTAACTTTCTCTGACAGTATCTATAAAGCCTTCTGTATCTAAGGATGATTTCATTGTCAATATGCAATCAGGTGGGTCAATGTCCATTTCATTTGTGAAGAGAACCACATCAAGCAAATTTCATTACAAAACCTAAAAATCAATATACATTTGTGGCAGTATTCTCTAAATAATGAATGGGAGTACTCCTTTTACCCTGAAATAACATTTTTTGAAGGATTGGATTTTTGCTAAAAGAAGTAAGAAGACATATTTGGTTTGTCTTGGGAAAATATTTGCGTCTGAGTGTAAGGCAGTGATATCAAGGATGGCTTTGGAGTCTGTATCAGGGGCTTCTAACTTTCAAGTCTGTGTTCCTGCTTTATTGATCCCTTTATTGAAAATGCTTGGAGGACTTTTTTTCCTACTAGGATTCATGACCTCTGGCCACTTAGTACAGTACTGTTTGTTCATAGTGCTCAATTCTGT
>JAJEJO010003466.1:317094-352144 GCA_020662805.1 Glaucomys volans | reverse complement strand
TCTGGCCACTTAGTACAGTACTGTTTGTTCATAGTGCTCAATTCTGTATTTGCCCACCTGGGCTTAATCCAAGTGTTTCCAGGATTGGGAAGGAGAATAGATTTTTTTAAAATGTGCATTTCTTCAAGGTTCACTCCTGGAGATAGGGAGGGTGGTATGGTTTAAATACCTGAGCCATCTGAGTGTGGAAATATGCTCAGGTATAGCTCCAAGGGATTCATTTCTGTGCAGTTGGAGGTCTGCATCTCTCTGTATCCACCCAACAGCCAGCCCTTCTGATCAATTGGTGTCCTTATCTCAACTTGGAAGAGTAGATTATCATGACCATATTTGCGTCTGTGATCAGACACTGATCAGATTTCCGTGCTTTTAGCAGTGAGCACTTAAACATCTGTCCTGTTCTTCTCCAATGACATCATATCCCTATACTCTCCCCGTTGCTAGGCACCAAAAGTCATCTTTCTTTTTTCCTTTCAAAAATTAGTAATGGTTGCAAATCAGTTTCTCAGATAGAAGGACGGGGAAACGTGCATGACTGAATTTTGGCATTAGAAGGTGACATCGCGTTATAGATCTTCCTAAAGTGAAATTTGACAAAATATATATATATAAAAGAAATTTCACAAAGTCAAGAATTAAAAAAAAAAAAGCATAGAGCCCTTGGGAACAATCTCACTTACAATCAATCTCACCAATCAAGTAAAAACCATCAAAGTCTTAGGTAAGATTGCATATCTGTGAGTCGAGTTTTAGCTGCAAACTCAGTGGGCACAGCCTTCATCACTGTTAGAAATTATCTGATACTGGTATCTAATAGTAATTCAAAATATGAAGGGCAACTGGAGTACAGAAGTTCTGCAGAAAAAGAAAATATTCATTTAGTGTTTTCATTGCTAAAAAGGAATTTGTAAATGTTCAAAACGTGTTTCTGTCCCGTTTGCATGTTTGTACTTTTATTACAAATCCTTTTACCCCAAAATGGTAATATGGTATTATTTAGAGTTGTTCACATTTATATGAATGAATTATCCATTACCCGTTAATTGGCGGTTTGTTGTGTTTTCCCTTTATTTGAAACGATTAAACTGCATTCCAATTCATTTACAGTGCAGTATAATACTCTGCTGTCTCACTGGACCATGATAACTGTATCCATTTTTCTATTACAGGCCACTTACATTTCATGGTTAGATGGCTAGGGCAGTGATTCTGATCCTGGTGGTGCAACGTTTGTAATCCCTGCTGCTCAGGAGGCTGAGGCAGTGGGATCACAAGTTCTAGACCAGCCTGGGCAATTGGCGAGACCCTATCTTGAAATAAAAAGGACTGGGGATGTCGCTCACGGATAGACAGGCAGACAGCTCTGCTAGGCTCCATCCCCAGTACTGCCAAAATCAAAAACAAAACATATGGCAGTACATTTCCTGATAAATGATTGATTGATGCACAGATAGAGATATAAAGATATATATCAGATATTGATAAATACATAGATATATCTATATAGATATATAGACATACATATTTAGATATAGATAGGTATAGGGACAGAGTCTTCTTATGGGAACATTTCTTAGGGCATAGCCCCAGGATGGCAGTCACTCTGGCTTTACCACATACAGCACTTAGTTTTTGAAGATGGTGGTTCTCATTCACCTTCCCCAACCACATGGAAGAGTCCCTTCCTTGGTGCAGTTGATGTCTTTCCCTGGCTCGTCCAGGCCTCTTATCTCCCTTCCTCTGGTTACATCCTGGAAACTGCAGTGCTATTTCAGTCTCTGGACCAGAGCTTGTCCTCTCATGGCTGGAGTGACGAGGTACAGCTCCCTTCTCCAGCTCATGCATGGTTTGTATCTTTGCTTTGCAACTGAGTTCAAGTCAGTAGACTTCTCTGTGGTCTGAAAGGTGTTTGGACCCAGATTCAAACAGGAGATCTCTCTGCTGTGTCTGGAGCTTATTCCTTTCGGATCCTACGTGGAGGGCAGCATGAGACTTGAGCTGACTCACAATGTCCCTTCTACGGATTGAAATTCAGCCCCTGAAATTGAGTCTGCTTCTCGGGACTTTGACTGATGCTCTGGACCTTTCTGAGACAGGAATCTTAGTCCCTATAGTCACTCCCCGCTTTAGCCTTCTGTGGACAGTCTGTCTGTATTTCTAGAAAGTCACCCTTTATTTGCTATCACACTTATAGGCAGTTTTCCAGCTGTGCTCTATCTCCTGTCACCTCCCTGACCTCCAGGGCTGGACTAGTTCCAGAGTGAGTTAATCTCGTTCCAGGGTAAAGTCTGCCATTGATACCATTTAAGAAAAAGATTTATTGCTGTCATCTCCAGAAGTGATTTCATGCTGTTCGATCTGATCTCCTGTAAACTCTTGCCAAATTTTTTTTTTCAAAACTCTTGCCTCTTGAGTAAGCTTTGGAAGTTATAAACTCATCCAGAACCAGCAGATGTTTCGGAATCTTCTCCTCCAATGTACACACCTACTCAGATGTAACTACTATCCACCTTCTGACGGCCAAGCGGTTAATACTGCCTTTATTCCAAATTATCTGTTACATGTCACAAAACCAAAGACCGAAGACAAGCATTTTAAATGGAGAACAGCCCTTTAAAAAAAAATTATTATTCTTTTTGGGATCAAACCTACCACACTCTAGGGCTAAGCTGTTTGTCCTCAGCCCCAGAGATAGCATCCCTTGAAAGGGAAATTTTGTCTTGATTTCTTAAGGGATGCACATTTGTTTTAGAATATTTGCAAAGCGTAGGAATGTATGATTGAAAAAAAAAATAGTCATCTTGAAACCACTATAACCTTTTCGCACCCGTGCACAATATTTACAAATAATGTGCATATTAATTTGGTAAATGTTCAAGTGTCTGATGCATCAGGAGTAAAAAGAGAGTGGCAGGTAAATCAAAGAATGGATCTGCCACTGATTGAGGTTAGAGTCTATCAGACAGAGAGAGGAAGAGAGAGAGAGAGGCAGCTGACAGATAAATTAGCGGATTTGTAAAAAATTCATAGGTGAGTATTTCTGAGAAGACGTTATTGCAGCTGAGTTTCAGGGAAAAGCAGGTCTGGGAAGATTGAGGAAGAGAACTTCATGGGAAGTTTAAGTATAGATGAAGAATATTGTATCAGCATGAGAGAGTGTTATGGTTTGGAGGTGAGGGGTCCCCCAAAACTCACATGGGAGACAATACAGGAAGGATCAGAGGAGAAATGATTGGGTTGTGAGAGTCTGAACCCAATCCGTGAATTAATCCCTAATGGGATTAATTGAAGTGGTGGGGTGTGGGTGGAGAAGGTGGAATTGGGGCATGGCTTTGGGGTATTATTTTGTATCTCCAAAGTGGAGTCTCCCTCTCTCTGCTTCCTGATCACCATGATGTGAGCTGCTTCCCTCTGCCACACTCTTCCGCCATGATGTTCAGCCTCACCTGGAGCCCCAAGGAATGGAACCAGCCTTCTATGGACTGAGACCTCTGAAACCGTGAGCCCTCAAACAAACCTTTCCTCCTCTATAATCATTCTGATCAGATCATTTAGTCACAGCAGGGAAAAAGCTGATTAAAACAGAGAGCACGGTCCATGGGTAAATCTAGGAAGTGCCACCACAAAGTTAATTCTGCCTTTGTTTTTTTTTGTTTTGTTTTGTTTTGTTTTGCTTTCTGAGGAGTAAAGAGGAGATAAAACACAGCAATGGCATCACAATGTAGTTCTAAGACAGACCCCGTTTCACATGAATTCAGTTTGTAAAGGTACATTTTCAGATCAAATCGTATGGTATTTTTTCTAATTTTTAAGTTTTTCTTTGAAACTGGGAACCTGTATGTACTGTCTGATAACTTTCTTTTAAAACCTAAGTCTAATTCTTTTTGTTCTTCCCAACACAGAGCCAAACCTGAACATGTAGCAATTTACGAATTTGTTAATGTGCTTAAATATTTTGGGACATATAGCCTTAAACATTCCACGGCTCCCACTGAGTTTTATAGGTCATTCGGACACAGGTATTTATAGCATGAGGTTGAAGGGGTCCTTTCCTTTGATGCAAAAGTGTAGTTAATGTTTCCATACGACACAAAAGGATGGGTCCCAGCCTATCATCCTTCTCCCCCAAATTCTCCTGTCGAGAATGAATGAAATGCTTCTGCTTCTCACTAGGTCAGGAGGGACCCACCAGGTGGCCCTGTGGCAGCCCCAGGGTTGCTTACCAGTTAGTCCAATGCATCATCTTCCTTTCCACGTTGGAATTGCAGGAAGCTGTGCCCTGACGTGACAGATGTGAGGAACATCTGTCAAAGAGAAGGCTGGCATTGAAGGTGTGAGATATTCAAAGAAATGACAAGCCTTTGGCTCAGCGTCCCCCAGGATCACCAAGGGCTTACAGAGAGGAGGGAACTGGTGATCCTTGGCACTTTCTATGAGGCCAGTCTTACCATCCATAAATGCCTGGGAGCCCAGCAATGGTGGGTTGGCTCAGTGTTCCTCCCTGTGTATGTGTCCCTTGATGCTCACAGCAACGATGGAGGTAGAGTTGGCGATTTCTGTCTTAACCAGTTCCTTATTTGGTACCATCATCTGTCTCGGCTGTAGCTTAACACTCTTTTTAGAGCTCAAAAAAAAAAAAAAATCTATATCTATGTGTAAAATAGTTTGGGAATTTTTTGTGTCCTTATGATACTGAGAATTTCTGGAAATATCCATGAGCCAGTCAGTCTCTCAGTGAGGGCAACTTTATTTCTAAGTCTTCTTTCTGTTTGTATGCCTGACTGTTATGGAAAGCGTTCTGGGCTTCAGGGTGCCAAAGCCTGCTATTTGGGTCATGCTGGACTGTGGGTCACGTCAGCCTTCTCCTGGGTGTCATTAGAGGCCCTCCATTGTCCCCGAAAGGCCTACGGGACACCAGACACCGCTCCTAAGCTTTGATGTGTCTCTCCTAATCTTTTAAACCATGTTCTCTGGGGAGAGTCTTCCACTTAATTCCATATCAGTGATAAAGAATAATAAAACAATGACTTTCTGTTTGTTTTAATTATAACAAGATAATTTATAGCTCCTGAGTTGGTTTTGTGAGAGCGCATAATAATCTCTCTTCCCATTTCAGTCTGCTTGTAGGGTTATTTTTGATGATTGCACTGAGCTGGATCTGAAGCCATCAGACCTTTACAGGATAAGACAGTGTTTCGGAGACATATAGAACTTAGAGTTAATGGAATTTTCCAGATTCGTACCTTGCTTCTCTTTATTTCCCTATGATATATTTCCTCTTACATCTAATTTGTTTCAGATAATCT
Source organism: Glaucomys volans (assembly GCA_020662805.1). Classification (NCBI taxonomy): domain Eukaryota; kingdom Metazoa; phylum Chordata; class Mammalia; order Rodentia; family Sciuridae; genus Glaucomys; species Glaucomys volans. The sequence goes on along the minus strand of JAJEJO010003466.1, from coordinate 346,838 downwards.
TTCTACTTCCTCTCCATTACCCAGGAAAATACTGTTTTCTCCATGTTGAGGATACAAGTCTAAATGAACTTATTTTAGTATTTCCACTCCTTCCTGAGGGGCAAATACCACTCATTTCTTCTCTGCCATGATTTATAGTCTCCTCCACCTGAGACACCATGATCTTCATCTCTTTCTGTCTTCTTTTCCTCGCACCAAGTCCCACCCCAAAGCAGGGCTCACATCACATCTCCTGGGTCTGCTCTGAGCTTCCCTTGTGGAGTCGTGGTCTTCCTCGAGTAATCACACATCACACAAGAAGCAGGAGCTTCTCACCATCTGTCTTGTGTTATATGCAAATGAGAGTGTTTTCCATTGTGATATTAAGCCCTAGAAAGACATTTATTTATATTGTGTAACCCCCAGGGCTACCATATCCACAGTTAGTATTCTGAAATAATAAGTGTGTTAAATGAGAAGGTTTTCTAGCCAAGCCCTGATCCCCTGGGATTTGCTGACCTTCAAGTATGTGTAGCTGTCAGGAAAGACAGTGAATGACAGTGTCCCTACCTTGAAGTTGTGGGTCCTGGTGACTTTGATTCTGTTTTACTTCATAGCCTTTGGTCATCAATGAATCAGGTCATCTTTCTACCCTTCAGCTTGATCATCTGAAAAATGAAAACGATGAAATCTCTTCATTGTTTTCAGGATTAAATAGAGGTGTTGGGGCGGTGGCTCAGTGGTGGAGCACTTGCTTAGCATGTGTGAGGCAGTGGGTTCAAATCTCAGCACCACATAAAATAAGATAAAGGTATTGTGTCCATCTGAAACTGAAGAAAAATACTTTTTAATATTAAATAATTATTGCAGGAACTATGAAACAATGCTCTGAAATAAAAAGAGCTCAATAAATCCTAATTGCTAAAAATATACTAGTAACTGTTGTTATTGTCCTCCATGTTAACCTTTACTCAGTATACACCTGAAGTATCCAAGGAGATTGACTTGAAGGAACAAAAACAGTGAGTAGAACTCAGTGTTCCTGGTAGTACAATTAGACAATAAATTTTCTAACTCGGAGAGGTGAATGGTTCTCTCCATTGATAGAAAAGACGGTCTCGATACATATTAATATTTTATATCAAGCCAAAAAGTAAAAGCATGGAGATGGGTCACCAAATCATCATGTTGGATTGATCTAAGGAGGCATTGCTTTTGGAGTTTTAATGTTTAATGTTTTAATGTTTAACATTTCTACACGTAGTAGAAATATTTTAGAGAAGTATCTCAGATATAATTGGCAGAACACAGTACATGAAAACCTTTTCTTTTATGAATGAGAAATGAAAACATTACCCTCTTATTATGTATAACTATAATGCACTAATAAAAATATTTAAAAAGAATGTAAACATTTTTCACATCAGATTTGGGAAATTTTATGCATGATTGTGCAGATAGAAATTGAAGGTGTAAGGATTCAAATATTCTGTCCTAGGGGGAGAGCATGAAAATTCCTACATTTCAGATTCTAGCTTTGGTTGTCCATCCACATTGAACATGTCTTCCTTTTAGCTGATGTATAGCTCACAATGGTTCAGAACCCTACCTCACACCATATACAAATATTAACTCATAACTAATCATAGACCACCTAAGTACAAGAGTAGAGATTGTCCCAAAGGGGATGTACCAATAACCAATATATACATGAAAAGATGCTCAAAATGGTCAGCTACATGGGATAGGCAAATTAAAACCTTAAGGAGATACCTCTTCACAACAGAGGGATTGCTAAAAACAAAGCAAAACCAACAATAACAACAACAAAAAAAGCCCACTAAAAAATATTAGTGACCGTGTGGAAAATTTGAACCCTCAAATGATGATGGTAGGATTGTAAAATAATGCATTTTGTAAATATCTTAGCAATTCCTCAAAATCTTAAAAATAGCATACCATTTTACCCAGCAATTCTGCTCCTAGTAATATTCCCATAAGAAATGAAAATATACACCAAAATCTGAGCTTGAGTGTTCATGACAGCTTGATTAGGTGTAACCAAAAAGTGGTATCAACCTAAATGTCCAAAAATATAAGTACTAAAAACCCACTTATATCCATATATTGGGATGAGTCAGCAATACAATGGAATACCTTTATGCACTGTAATATAGATGGACCTTGGGAATTCATCTACATGAATTAACTCTCAGTAAAGCTTTTATGCATTGTGTGTGTTTGTGCACATGGATGAGATACATTTCCACCTCTGTGTGTGTGTGTGTGTGTGTGTTTGAGCACACACGTGTGTGAATGAGATAGAGGTTCACCAGGCTACCCAACAGCAATGGAGTTCAGAGTGAGTTTTTCTGGTAAAACTTCCAAAGGAAACTGTGGTTGACCTTAATGAATATATTCCCTGAAGAACACTGACGTGTATGAGTTTTATTAGTTGGATTTTTACTCTTTTCATCTCCTCCAAACTAAACACTGAGTCACCACCTTTAAGTTGGTGTGCACTATTTATTATCTTCCATAACCCCCCAAAACCACTGAGGTGTTCTAATCAATTTTAAAGGAATCAGACAGAATCTCACAATAAAGACTTCAGGGTGGCATGGGGTAGCTACTCTCCCTGAGGCCTATTATAGACTCTGTTGACATTTTTTATGTCTCCATCTTGCATTCCCTGGGTGCAAAATTTGGCACCATTCTTTGCTGCAAAATGAAGTTAACATGCCTGAGGGATTCTGGCTTCCTGCCCTGGAGCTCCTCTAGTACAAGGAGTGAAACATTCCTGGGATCCCTGATCAAAGGGCAATGGAGTGCTTATAAATAAATTCATTCCTCTTCAATATTTTAGATGGGCAACATTGAAGTTAATTCTATGCAGTGCTTCCCAGTTGCTCCGCCAGCTGCCCATGGTGGTTACCAGTTTAATAACCCATGTTGGATTAGCTTCCACTTCTCCCTTTGCTTCCTAGCCATCCTCTGCCTACCGCCATCTTTGCAAGAATAGCTTATAAAGTGAAACCACTTATATGTAAACCCTTGTCTCTGTGTCTGTTTTTTAAATTTCTTTTTTAGTTGTCACTGGCTCTTTTATTTTATTTATACATATGTGGTGCGCTATATGAAACCCAGGGTCTCGCACATACCAGGCAAGTGCTCTACCAAGGAGTCACAGCTCCAGCCCTCTGCGTCTGTTTTTAGATGTCATTCTAAGACACATTTTCTGGCTCTTAGAACTTCTGGAACCCTCAGTGAGTGACCTGATAACTCTGTGCCTCTGTTGGCTTCATCTGTTTGGAATCATATTACCTCCTGCGCAGAAGAGTTCACACAGCAGGTCTGGAACCGCTATCCCTAGGAAGGTCTGCTTATGAGACTTTGGGTAGCATCGGAGGTCCTGGCTGGTGCTGCCATGGCTTGGATCTGAAGTGTCCCCAGAAAACCCATGTGTTAAAAGTTTGTGCCTCAAGGCAGAGGTGGGGGTCTTTGGAAGATGATTGGATTATGAGGATTCTGATCTTATCATTGGATTAATCCACTGGTGGATTCATAGTTTAATGGGCGATTAATAGGTGGTGTAAATTTTAAGAGACAGAGTGTAGTTGAAAGAAGTAGGTCACTGAGACTGTGGCCTTGAAGTGGGAATGTTATCCCAGTCCATTCTCTCTGTCTCCACTGCCATGAGGTATGCAGATTTGACCCCCTACATTCTCCTTACCGACTCCCCAAAACAATGGAGCCAAGTAACCATGGACTAAAACCTCCCAAACCATAAGTCAGTAAATCTCTCCTCCTTATGATGTGATCATCTTGGTGATTTTGTTATAGCAGCAGAGAGGTGACTAATACAGGTACTGGTATAAAGTTTCTCCTTTAGAAGAGTAGCTCACTCTTGATCTTGAACTTTGAGTCCTGAGTCTCTGAATGCACGGTGGTGCTGGAAACCCCCGTTCATCTGCTTTGGTGATTGTGCAGATTACATGACACAAGGAATATTGGAGAGTTTGGCCCGAATTTCCTTGTGTCCTGGCTGTGCAGGAAATGTGAAGATTTCCTAAAGTGCATCCTGCCGTCGTGGTGTGAGGGTGCCAGTTCATCATAGTGACTCAATCTAAAATTCAGTTCGGAGTTTCAGGAGGTAGAAAGTGACAGGTTGCCATTAGAAGTCTCAGGACTGGGGTTTGGCTGGGTTGTGCTCCCTGCAACTGCTGAAGCCTTGGTCCTCCTACCCTGCCTTGCGCAGCCAATAGGAAGTGAGGAAGACTAATGAATGACTTCTCTGTCCTGTTCCACCCGAGCCTCCTCCTGGGACTCTGCATTTAATGTCACTGACCTGAACTTGTCCTTTATTATTCTGTTTGTCTGCTGCCACCATTTCCCATTCAGAGTGGTCTTCCCCTGGCTTTCTCTTGCTTTCCCTTGACCCACTGATCCTGCACTGGCTCCCGTCCACTCTCTGGGAGGTTGTCTCAGATCCCCAGAGTCCCCTGGGTGTCCCCATGCAGGGGATCCGGTTCACTGATGTATTTCTATGACCACGGATTTGAGTGGAAAGATCTGCATTCTGAACTATGATCTTGCCTTTCACATTAAGACCTTGACCAAGTCACCTCGTTATTTCCTGAGACTCCATTTGGTGATCAGTTATGCCAGGATGGTGGTTAATTTACTGAGGATTACGTGAAGGACTTGGGTGAGATTGGGAAACCAATGAGTTAAAAATTACTGGTGAACACATTGCACAGATATGACAAAATCAGAACTCGGCACCCACGGTCACTTCTTTCTATAGCTCTTGGTGTGTAGTTCTCTGTTGCCATTATGTTCTGACTTGTTGATCTTCTTATATTCTGTTTTTCCAAATAGATGATAAGAGCCCGAGGTTGGGGCTCCTCTGCTCCATCTTAGCATTTCCTAGTTTAGTTACCAAAATGGTGGGCTGTTGTTGGGGACACGGTGAGAATGTTGTGGTGTTTATTGATGAACCCCGTGCGTGAGTCTGGAACAGCAGGTCATAGGGACTTGGGGAAGAGAAGAAAATGCCAAATTAAGAGCAAGCACTTCACACACAGAACAGAAGCTAGGGGGGTGGCAGATTTCAGGATTATCAAGAGGGAGTCCCATTGTCTACACTGCTAGCTAACAGCTCTTCAATTACTAGCAGCTTTAGAAATAAGTACTCTGTTACCCTGGAATTTAGTTTCATTAGTTTTGCTCAGATCAGGTAAGCAATCTTATCTTCATCATTGGCAAATATTTACCATGGATGGCAATGTTAGATTCTTTAGAAATTTTTCCTCCCTTAGATCTAAAAATATCCATTTAGACTGGGTGCAGTGGCGCTTCCCTGTAATCCCAATGGCCAGGGAGGCTGAGACGGAGGATCCCAAGTTCAAAGCCAGCCTCAGCAACTTAGCGAGGTGCTAAGCAACTCAGTGAGACTCTGTGTCTAAATTAAAAAATAGAAAAAAAGGACTGGGGATTTGGTTCAATGGTTGGGTGCCCCTGAATTCAATCCCCAGCATAAAAAGTTCCTGAAAAAGGCCATTTAGTAGTAACCTATGAGAAGGTTTAAGTATCATAATGAACAGTAGCTTAATGGTTATTGAATAATAATCATTTTAGCTATTTTATTTAGCACATACTTAGTTCTATGTGCCAAATCATAAGAAATTTTAAAATATTAACTACGTGGACCTTTATAACTCTTTGCAATATCTGCCATCATGATTTCCATATTGCAGATGAAGAAATGAAGGCTGAGATTGGTCCCTGAATCTCCTAAAGCCACACAGATGTGTAAGTGGCTGCACTCACAAGAATGGTCAGCTCTGTAGCCTCTATTCTCCATCCCTAGCCTGTAAGATTCTTTGTTATACCTGTGTGCTCACCTGTTTGCATGCATGGTGAGGTTGATATGATTTGAGTTATGTGGGGGTCACTGGGATGTCAGAACAACAGTGACTTCAGACAGGTAGAAGGGGCTTGTGCATCGCAGATGCCTAGGACTCATTTACTTTGCATTTCTAAATTCTCACTTTCCATAGTAGCTGCATGCAAGAGGATGATTTGGTAGATGATGAAAATGGATCGATCAGGAGTGCTGGGTAAATAGCTGTGAACCCTTCAGGGTGATCCCTGGAAGCAGCAGCTAATTAGGACCTCGGCTGCCCACCCTTAGGTGCATCCGTGGCCACTTGAGAATCTTCTCGCCACAGACTAATCCTCACCGCCTTGGTTCATTTTGTACAGAGTCCAACATTAAAAGCATAAGGTATAAAGGATGAAGATGGCGTGCCTCTCTTTACTCATCCGACTAAGCGATTATGCCTTGACCTTCTGACCAAATCAAATTCATCTTGTGTCTTCCTGAGCTTCCAGCGCGTTCTGATTCCGCTGCACAGATTTAATAGATCAGGAGTCTGAGCATAAGTAATGAGAAGGTGGGGAAGAGTGGTCAGTATGATGGAGATTTTATTTGCAGTGTAATTCCCTTATGATGAATGTTATGTAATTGCAGAGATAGTGGGGTCCGCACCCCCTCCTGGCAGGTGTTTTGAAGTCAGTGGTAGGAGATTAAATAATAAAGGAAGACCCATTTATTGAAGATCGTTTTCATATTGTGTATTGCTGGGTTCATTTGCTTGTTCCACAAACCACGTTAATTTAGTAAGGACGATAAGCAATCTGCTTAACAAGCCTCGGAATTAATGTGTTTGCAGGGCTTTGAAGGAACATAGTTGTACTTGTTATATTAGAAGTGACGTCAAAAAATTCTGCAAATAAAGGGTGTTTAGATAGTGAAAACCGCTTCCCCCCAAAACCCACTAACAGAATTCAAAACTCAGTGAAACAATATGACTTTATGTAGGAAAAAAAAAAACATCTAAATTTGTCATAAGTGATTTACATCAAGAACAAACTGGCCCATTAATTTTACAATGAATTTATATACTTTTGGTTTAGACTCCTCTAGCAAAGGGATACATCAGCCATCCACGGACCATTCGCTGTATTTGATTCTCCACCTCGTTTGGTGTTGCCCCCAAAACTAAGAAATATTTTTGTATTTTTAGATGATAGGAAAAAGAAAACAGAATAGTAATATTTTTTGAATTATTAAATCATGTGTGTCCATAAATAAAGTTTTATTGGGAAATGATTCATCCTGTGTTCATGTGCTGTTGGTGGCTGGTTTGCCATGACAGTGGCTGAGTGAAGTGGCTTCCGCTGGGATTGCATGGTCTTCAAGGCTGAAAATCGTTACCAGCTGGTCCTGGGCAGGAACGATGGCAAAATCTGCCCCAGAGAACAAAGAAATCAATAGCCTAAGCAGTGGTACCAAGATGGTCATAGTGCTTGGTACACGTTATTTCTAATCCTTTGCATTGACTGCTGTGTAGATGCCATGATCTCATTTCACAGATTAGGAGACTGAGGTTCTGATGATGAACTCATTTATTTAGAGCTGGGTTTTGGGAACAATCTTTGTCATAACTTACCACGTACATATGAATGGCTTTCAGAATTTAGACCTGTTTCAAGATAACATTGTCTTTGGAAAATGAAGTTGTCTCTGATCATCACCCAATGAGTGATTATCAAATAGGACTAGGTGTGTGGAAAGTGGTCATTTCAGGGTATAGAATCTTTGGATGTCCCTAATTAATTTAGCCAACTGCTTACTTAAGAGGACGTCAGCACTTCATTTGGATGATGGACAGCAGAATGACATTCTGCGTCCTTGTGGATCCTGTTTGCCTCTCCTATGCCCATCCATGACTGCAAACTGGGAACTGATGTCGCTTTCATTCTGAAGATGCTAACACAGTGAGGAGTCTAGCAGGATCGACGTGCAGTGCCTGTCCTTGGAATTCTTTACAGCTCACTGACAAGAAAAGTGTAGGCAAGGACAGTACTATTCACACCAAGGACCAATTGAATCCAGTTTATGGGAGAAGTTATTGATGTTTTGGATCATCTATCCATCTCTGTCTCTCTTTTTTACATTTAAAAAAATTCATTTATTAATTAATTTTGTACGTTATTTATTTAATTTTTGAAGTACTGGGATTGGAACCAACTAGGCAGGCACTTGACCATGAGCTACATCCCCAGCCCATCATTGATCTCTTAACTACAAGACCACATTAGGTGGTTATTGCCTTAGGATGTCTTGATAATGGTCTCAGGGTCTTATTTTTTTTTTAAAGGCTTAATTATGCTATGGGCACGTACGGACGTATTGCAATCATACCTACTGTTTATGATGCACCGATACAATTATTCTAAATGGCTTTAAAAGAAGTGAAATTAACAGAGAATCTAGCCTAACTCTGAGCGTGGTAGAAGGTGAAGCCACAGATTCCTGAAGGAAGCTTTGAAGTCCATGTTGAATGACTGATTAAATGATGGATATTGGATAAACTGCTTTTCAGGTTGGAAAAGTCTTTAGGCTTCTCGGATCAGCCTTTCTAAGGACTAAGTTCTAAAAGAGGCATTTCTGAACATCAGAACAACAGCCTAATATTCTATAGTTCTGTGGATAATTGAAATCTTTAGACTTAGACATAACTGAGCAGAGGTTCCTTAGATAGTACCTGGCGGGGAGAGGCTGTCTAGAAGTATCTTCTAAATAATAGTAAACAGGATTACTTTAGCTAACATTTATTGAGCACTATGTGGCAGAATGTTGCGAATTTTTGCAATCAGGACTTTATTTAACTGCTAAAAAAAAGTGCAATAATTTTTAATTCTAAATAATGCATTCCAATTTTAAAGTGTTTCTGGGATTATATCAAACAATCAAAGCAGTCAAATCATCTGGAGTAGATATTTTTTTCTATGCCGTGCTGCACAACATACTCCAAACGTTTGATGAGTGAATGTGTGAGAACATAAAAGAGACTGTGAATCGTCATCAGGGTCCCCACATTGTCATGCAATTTGAATCTGTTCCCAGCCTGAAGTCTCTCTGTCCTTAATTCTACTGTGGTCATCATTATTAAGGCTTTCTAGAAATTCAAACTCTATTTACTTGCTTTGAAAAAGAAACATTACTGAACAATGCCAGGTAGGACTTATGATGGAACAATCCGCTGCTACCTGTCCTACACAGCACGTGATTGGCAGCCCAGGTATGGTAGATCTGCTCCAGTTTAGATGGATGGCCGAGGAGCAGTGTTTCCAAGTGGCGTTTATTGAAACAAAGCTAAATGTGAATACCAACTCAAGTGCCATGGCCTATACAGCTTGAAGAGCCTTCTGAGACTGTTCATAGTGGTGCCAAATTGATGGTCATTTTACAGCTCAGAATGAGAATTCAGGAGGTTGAAATCATTTTTCCAAGTAAGCCAAGTGGAAACAGGAGTCTTCTGACTTCAACCATTCTAGGCAATTCCGGGTGAGAGGGGAAGATCTAGATCTGTAGGATGGGGATGAACCAGCCTTCCAGTTCTCAGTGGAGATTCTTGCAGATGGGAGGGTTCTTCATTACAGTGAAAAGCAAAAAAAAGAAAGAAAGAAAGAAAGAAAGAAAGAAAGAAAGAAAGAAAGAAAGAAAGGAAGGAAGGGAGGGAAGAAAGAAAAGAAAAAGGAAACAGATTAATTTCAATTCAGTAATTGCTATTGAACAGAGTATGTCCAAAACATTTTTTTTTAATTTTTTTTTAATTTTTACAGAAATTAAAAAACGTGGAAAACATTCGGCCTTTGTTTTTTTTTTTGGGGGGGATGGGCTTATTTAAGAACAACTCTAAGACTTCATCTTACTCTGATTAGAATGGCTATTATCAAGAACACAAACAATAATAGATGTTGACATGGATGTGGGGAAAAAGGCACACTTGTACATTGCTGGTGGAGTTGAAGATTTGTATGGCCACTCTGGAAAGCAGTGTGGAGATTCCTCAGAAAACTTGGAATGGACCCACCTTCTGACCCAGTTATCCCATTCCTCAGTATATACCCAAGGGACTTAAAATCAGCATATTACAGTGACGCAGTCACATCAATGTTTATAGCAGCTCAATTCACAATAGCAAGGTTGTGGAACCAGCCTAGATGCCCTTCAACAGATGAATGGATAAAGAAACTGTGGTATATATACACAATGAAATACTACTTAGCCATAAAGAAGAATAATATTATGGCATTTGCAGATAAATGGATGGAATTGGAGAATATCATGCTAAGTGAAATAAGCCAATCCCAAAAAAACAAAGGCTGAATGTTTTCCCTGGTAAATGGATGTCCAAAATATTAACGTCTCATTTGTACCAATATTCAAATTACACATGAGATGTTTTGCACTCATTCTTGGGCACTAAGTCTTCCATTCGTCCCAGGCACATTCGGAGGATTCTGTAATCATGTCAGGGTGGTGACTGTCAGACCGGAAGCCAGGCCCACAAGGTGGGAGAGTGGAGTCAGCTTTCCTCCTCCGGTTGGAGGAATCTCTGAGTGGAGAGGAAGGGAGGAAGTTGTTCTGATCTGTCCACTGATTCCCCACACTCTGTGATTCAGGGGATCTCCTTTGTGTTTAAATGCAACTGCCTTTTTGTATTTTTAACCCAGCAGTCTCCTCATCTGTGTGATAGTCACTCACCTGATGAGGAGTTTCTACTCTGGAGAGTTCTCTGAGCGAGTGGTATAGCTGTGCTGGGAGATATATGAACATGACTCTATTGATTGGGACAAAATTAGAAGATTCCCAAGGAAAAAATGCTGCTGCGATTTAACAAATACCCTTCAGCAGCATTGGAGGAATGGGAGGGCAAATTGGTTATTTTGGGTCGGAGTCAAATGAATTGCAGCTGCTTCATTTTTTTCTCTCTGTTATTCAGCTAAAATGAATGGTAGATGATCATTAGAAATGTAATTTAATTATAGAAAGAGAAGTAAAAGGCAAAATGCATTTAAACGGCTCTTCGACTCTGGCCCTAAGTGATTTATAAGTAATACTTATATCAGGACAAAATTGATGAACTGCTAATTATGACAATCAGTTATGTCCTGATAATATTATGATAATTGCAATTCAGATCACAAGGAGTTTGGTATTTTTCTCTAATATTTTAGGTATTTATTGATGCAATACAAAATATTCCTGTGAAATATATATATATATATATATATATATATATATATGATTGTACATAAACTATGTATTCCTAGAAAGAATTTTCTCCCACTGACAAAGCTTAATGGAGAACATTTGTATTTTATGTTCTGAACATAAACATATAGTACAGACATTTTTTTGTGGTACTGGGGTTGAACCCACGTGTGCTTGACCTCTGAGCTACACCCAACCCTTTTGGATTTTTATTTTAAGAGAGTTTCATTCACTTGCCCTGGCTGACCTTGCATTGGGGTCCTCCTGCCTCAGCCTTCCGAGTCCCTGGGATTACAGGGCACATCACTTCTGGACCCCATGTCCCTTTTAACTCTTCATGGAAACTTCCATGGAAAATTTTGTAGTCTTTCTAAAATGACTCATGCACGTGATCATTTAATGATAACAAGGACATGACCACTCTGTAAGGTTTATCAGCATTAACCATGCAAGCTAGTGCAATGCCAAGTTCGTCTGTATACTGACTATCCTTTATCTCATTTAATTGTTACTGAAGTCTTATTTTGGTAACTATTTTTTTACTGGTGAATTACACAATACCAAGACTTATTGTGATATATCTGTACTTGCATGTAGCATAATTTGGACTTATTCATGCCCTATATTCCCTTTTCCTTCCTGTCCTCTCTCCCATTCATCCCCACCCTCTACTATACTGGTCTCCACTCTATTTTAATGAGATTCTGTTTCCCTTTAAATTTTTTTTCAAACTACACAGTGGAATATTATTCAGCCATAAAGAAGAATAAAATTATGGCATTTGCAGGTAACTGGATGGAGTTGGAGAATATCATGCTAAGTGAAATAAGCCAATCCCATAAAACCAAAGGTTGAATGTTTTCTCTGATAAGTGGATGATGATAAATAATGGGAGTGGGGGGTAAAAGAAGAATGGAGGAACTCTGGATGGTGCAGAGAGAAATGAGGTGGGGAGAGGGGCAGGGGTAGGAAAGATGGTGGAATGAGACAGACATCATCATCCTATGCACATGTATGATTACACGTATGGTGTGAATCTACATCGTGTACAACCAGAGAAATGAAAAGTTGTGCCCCATTTGTGTACAATGAATCAAAATGCAATCTGTGAAAATAAAAAATAAATAAAAATAAAAATAAATAAAATCTTTCCGATGTGAGATAAAACATATGACTTTTGACTTTCTAAGTCTGGCTTATTTCACTTAGCATGATATTCTCTAGTTCCACCCATTCACCAGCAAAATGATCTAATTTTCATTCTTTAAATGGTTGAAAAAAACCCTTTTTTTTTTTTTTAATAAATACTACATTTTCTTTTCTTTGTCCATCAATCTGTTGGGGGACACGTGGTTATTGTGAATTGTGCTGCTATAAATAAGTGCATCCATACATTGCTATATTTATGCGATAAATACCAAGGAGTGGTATAACTAGCTCATAGGGTGGTTCCATTCCCAGCTGTTGTAACAAGTAACAGGTTGTCCAATGACAGTGTATTTGTAGAGTGCCTAGAGGAGGTATTTCAAAATCAAAGAAAATGTACTTTTTTGCACTTTATGGATTTTGCTACAAAAACCCTCAACAGAGTCGGGAGTACTGAATCCATTCACCAGAACAGCAGCTGACTACCTGTTACACCATGTAAACTTCTGACCTTTGCCAGTTAGAAAACACTACGACAATATTTTCGTTTGCATTTGCAAACAAAATGATTTTCTATCCTTGCAATGGAGACAGAGCTTTCCTTAGCTCCTATCACACTCCTCATCTAAGTACAGGATGGACCAGGGGAATCACAGGTTGCAAATAAGATGACTTCTAGGAGAAGCTGAGTGGAAAGAACCATCGTGGGAGGGTTTGACCCTGGCAGGCAGCTTCTCCTTCTGTGAAGTACCTTCTTCCCCTTTCTGAGGTGCTTTTTGAGCTCTTTTGGTGGAAATTCATCTGCATGCTAAGAAGCTGGTTCCTGGGTCCCCTGTTAGGTGCATTCAAACCAGTCGGGCACAGCTTCCTGCTCTGGCTGCCATGATAATATTTTTAAACTAACTGGTGGAGGGGTCAGACTGAACTGTCTTGAGATATGACAGTTATTAAACATCTATCCACAGAAAACCCCAAAGGGAGGCTTCGAATTGACATGCTTTTATTTTTACATACAAGATTCTTAACTGATCCAGGATCGAAATCCATTGTCAACCCTTCACTCAATAAAATCATAGGAATATTGAGCTTTTTTTGTCAGCAAATGGCATTGTCAACCCCAAACTATGCTTCCTAACTCCACTCGGTGACCTTTATATCAACTCTTAACTGGTCAAAAAGAAAAACCTTTCCTTTTTTTTTTTTTTTTTTTGTTGTTGTTTCTTTTTCAGTTTGCAATCTGTGATATATTCTGCATTCCCTGTCATGGGAGGAGCACTGGTGACAATACAGAAAGGTCTCTACACTCGGCTGGTGCAATTCTCAGGGTAGTCCTTCATTTAGGAATAATAGCCCCCACGCATGGTCTCCGGAAGGGTGGACCCACACTGGTGGATGGAGAAATGTAGTCCAAAGAATTTTCAGACTCTTTCTTCATACTTACTTTAATTCTCCTCCCTCACCAATCAACCTTGGAACAAGGCAGGAGTCTGAGAGCATCTTGCTAAGAAATCATGATTATTATCTGCTGCGGGGATACGAGGTCTGTCCAGCTCACCCTTCTAATTTTCTCCATAAAGAAGCTCATTATAGAAGACTTTCCCAAGAAAGCTAGTGGAAAATTCAGGACTCCTCAGCTTGAACCCACTGAGTCCCCCCTTCTCAGAATTATCTGTTGAAGAGAAAATAAGCAAATAGAAACACAGAGCCAAAGCTAAGGAACACACCCCACGGGCAGTGTCCTTTGTGCATTTGGGGTTGGTCCTGGTTCTTCAGCAGTCTAGCTATTCTAGAACATTCCTCACTCTATTAAGTAGCTAATAGATTTTCTTTGTTTTCAGCAATCATTTGTCAGTTGGGTCCTGAAATGGCACAAGCTGCCACTTGTCAAGAAATCCAGTAATGGATGAGTGTCGATCGTCTTGGATGCATCTGGCTGAAACTTTCCAAACTTCAGCCTGAGCGGTCGCTCTCTGCTCACCTCATTTCTCTACCGAGCCACTCATCCCCTGTCCCTTGATTTGAGACACCGGACCAGGAAAGCTTTGATAGGGATTTCACTGATGTGTCTGATAAGAAAAGTCATTAGGTGCCCTTGTATGGAGTTGAGAAGATTGGGTATAATCCCAAGAGTTACAGAAAAGAAGAATTATCATTCTTAGCATAAGGCAGGTGGGTTGCTTCTTCCCTTTATCAAAAAGAAATTTTATCTTAATCTTCATCACTGATTCCAAAAGAAGCTCCATAGTTTTATTATCCCCATCCTGAGCATATTGCTTTTATATTTTTTTCTTTTTCCTATTCTCTTACATAATAAGCAGCACCTACTTTTAGCCAGAGAATCTTGTGACTGTATTTTTATTATTACTTCACTCAAGAATGATGTAAATTTATGCAAAAGAGAGACCAGATACTCACCTCTCTTGATGCTGAAAACTTTGACAGAATCTTTTCACTTGCTTTGAAAAGTATTATCCTGAGGGGTTTTTTTTTTTTTTTTTTTTTTAAAAAAAAAAAAAACAAAACACAAAAGGCCATAGTTATTTGGGAAAATAATTGAGTTCTCATTTATCTTAGTTTATCTGTGGCACGGATAAGATCTGCTTATCTCCCAGCTGTTTGGTGCTAACAAAAGAATCAAGTGGCAGAGAAGACCTGTCAGTCTGCGGATTTTAGCAACCAAAGAATTTATTTTTGTTGGTTCGTTTTGCCTTTGAATTTAAATCAGATAATGACACCGAAGAGTTTTGGGAAGTTTGAGATTCAACGATGCCAACTTAATCAATCTGTAAGTTGGTGGAGGTGCCAAGGAATGTGCATTGCAAGATAACCTGAGAGCTGTTTAAATTAAGCAGGTATTGCTGTAGAAGTTCACTTTGATGCCGTCACAAGCACAGAACCTTGCATGTCTATCCAGGAAAAGGAAGACCTCAACTTAACTTTTCCAACATGCTGCTATTAATATTTCAAAGGCATCTCTAAAAAATGGGAAGAAACGAACACCCTCTTTATCTTTTAGTTTTACATTTGAAGGAATGAACCACATTCTCGATCTTGTCATTTTTCTACCTTTGTCAATCATTCCTAGAATTGTTCTATATTTTTATCAGTGCATATCCACTGGACACGGTAGTGGGCTTCCTTGCGGCATATTTACACATACTTATAACATAGTTGGATCAAATTCATTCCCCATTACCTCCCCTCTTCTCCCTTCCTCTACCTTCCACACATGAGAAAATACATGATACCTGGTTTTCTGAGTCTGGCTAATTTTGCTTAACATGAAGCTCTCCAATTCCATCCATTTTCCTGCAAATGATATAATTTCACTTGTTTTTTATTTATATTTTTTACAACTGTCTAGAACTCCATAGTCTATATGCGCCATGTTTTTTTTAATCCATTCATCTCTTGATAGATACCAAGGTTAACTCTATATCTTGGCTGTTGTGAATCATGCTGTGATAAACATTGGTGGACAGGTTTGCTAAAGTAGGTCGACCTTAATTCTTTTGGATGAATCCCAAGGAACGATATAGCTGGGTCATATGGTGGTTCTATTTTTAGATTCTGGAAGTCACTCCATTCTGATTTCCACAGTGGCTGTGCTCATTTGCCTCCACACTCACAGTGTCGAAGGGTTCTTTTTCTCCACATCTCCAGCATTTGTTGTTATTTGTGTTCCTGATGATTGCTGCTCGGATTGGAGTGAAATAGAATCTCAGTGTAGTCTGGATTTACCATTTCCCTCATGGCTACAGATACTGAACATCCTTTCACGTAATCGTTGGCCATTGGTATTTCTATTGACAAGTGTCTGTTCATTTCTTTTGCCCATTTGTCGAATGGGTTGTTTTTTGGGTGTTGTTGAGTTTTTTGAGTTCTTTATATATGCTGGTGTTTTCTTAAAATTTTGAATGCTTCTATCTGCATAAAATAGTATTTCTCCCTAAAGCAAAATGTGCAGTTTGTTAGCTGGTCAGGAAGTGGAACTTTGCTCTCCTATAGGTTCAATACATGGCATGTTTTGACTCATAGCTACTACATGGACTAGACAGTGAAATTTCATGAAAATGCTCCTACAAGATTTAAAATGTCTCTTACTCAGAAGCCAGAGAAGCATCTGGTACCGTGCCTGGCCTTGGGCTAATTGATTGGCTAAAACTTATTTGCTCTTGTTTCATTTTTATGTTACCACACATCCTCTGGATGTGATTCAGGGTCCACTGGAGAGAGGATTGTACCAGATGCTGGAGTACAGATGCAAAACCCCATTCTGCCTCTCAGTGCATGCAGGGGCGTTAAAGAAACACTAGCAGCAAAGCAGTCTAAGATCTTGAGCAGGAAGAGATGCTGGGGTAGGTGCAGTAGCTTCATCCACTAGAGATGATCTGTGGAAATGGAGGTTGGTGGTTGGAGCTGGCAGGGTACCTGAGGGCTTCTGTGGGCATAAGGTGCTCTGAGTTGCATGCACGTGGCGCTATGTGCATACACGTGGCGCTGTGTGCATACACTGCAGCTGCAACATCATGGAGTCAGGGATGGGCTCCTTGGGAGAATTGTTAGCTTCACTTCCTTTGCATTGTGCCCAGGGGTTTAGCAGAAAGTACATGGGAGGGACAGTGGGAGCCCATTGTGGTCCTCATTAGCAATGCTTCCCCGTGGGCCTCTCTTCCTCTACCTTCTCATCTGTGTGGTGGAGTGATAGCAGTAGGTGCTCAATAAATGCTGAACTCAGTGTCCAAACAAGTCATGTATTTGCAGGCATACTGTAAACTGAAAACACTTACTAAGCGTAACTGCCTTTCTTCTCTGCATATCCAGTCAGCACCTGCTGAATGCACTTCATTCGACTAATGTGGGGAAGATAGTGTTTTGTCTCAGCTTCCAAGAAGCAATGGACGATTTATTGAACCCCATGGTTATTGTTTGGGGACTCAGGGATCCTCTCGTATTTTCTCTTAGGAATGCAACACAAGTCATGCTTTGACACCAGAGAAACGTGGCAAAAGATGTGCTCCAAAGTCTCATTCCCATTTCTGGATTGACTTTGAATTCGCAGGCTCTCTGTGAGGTGTCAGGAATAAACAATGTAGACGCCATACTTGCGAGGTTAAGAGGGCAGTTATTGCTAGGCACAAAGGACATGGCACATACACAGTGTGCAATAAATCCTCTTAAGAACTAAACACAACTGAGTTAGCATGTATATGAGGATCTGATTAGGGTATCTGGGAGGTTTCTTTCAGAAACTGAAGAATAAGCAGGGAGCCACAGAATGAAAGGTAGAAGAGAGTTAAGAGGGAGCACGCCAGATGTACAAAAGCCCTGGAAGGGGAGGGAGAATGGTAGATGTCAAGAACTCAAACATCTTCAGTGTAGCTGGACTATACTGAGCAAGATCGTGGAAGATTACACAATGGAAATGTCCTGCAAAAGCTAGACAGTGCCAGAATTTTTGTCTCAGTCTGTTTTGTTCCTATAACAAAATACCCGAGGTTGGATAATTTATGAAGAGAAGAGGTTTATTTGAGCCCATAATTCTGAAGGCTGGGAGGTTCAAGATTGAACAGCAGCATCTGCTAGATCTTTGTTGAGGGCTTTGTGCTAAATCATTTCGTGTTGAAAAAGTGAAAAGGAAAAGCTAACCATGTTGACGAAGCTCATGTGTAAGAGGAACCAAGAGGAGGTGGAGGTTACTTTTGAACAGCTCCTTCTCTTGGTAAGGAATCCAGTTCCTGGAGGAGAATGAACTTCAGTAAAAGCATTAATTCCCCTTAAAGACCTTACATCTTCCTAAAGATCCAATACTTCTCTCATACTGGGGACCAAGCCTCAACTTGAGTTTTTATAGAGGCAAATCATGAATAAACCATAGCAGATGTTTTGGATGAAGCAAAGAGTCTTGATCATTTCCCTTGACTGATGGGAGGACAGTCTCAGGAGAGGTGGGATGGAGAGGTGTGAAGGTATTGGCCACCAGATGGGGAAGAGATGGGAGGGTCAGGGGAGAAGGTAGTAGGCCTGTTCTTGCTGGTGTGCAGGGGAGAGGAGTGGGGTGCTGGCTACTGTGAGGGATGAGAGGGAAGGAGGGGAGGACCACTCCTGTCTGACTGGTGAAATGCTGTGATTGACTCTGGAAGTGGACCAGGGTGGGGAAGGAGTGGTGTGGGGAATCATGTGTTTTAATTCCAGCAGGCTGAGTTTGACATCTCTTCAACGTATCCAAACAGAGATGTCAGGAAGCCCATTGGCTGATTGGAAATGAGTCCAGACAAGCCAGTGTGAGGCAGGGAAACAGGAATCTGTGTTTGCACTCAGTCCACACCATCCCCCACACCCCTGGGGTTCAGATTTACAAAGACTCACTGTAAAATTTCTGAGGCTAATAAGACAGGGGTTTCCAGTTGCCCTCACGTGCATCTCAACTCTTTGTTGCATGATTTATTTTTCTTTAAATGTTAGATTTCAGATTTTAAAAAATATTTTAATAATTCCATTTTAAACATTTGGCAGCCATGTTGAAGAAATGATAAGAAGGAGTTACATGCATGTTGTTCAGAAGGAATGGATATTAATTATTGCTCCTTACGATCTTCAGAAGTCTATTCCTTAATTTCAGATGAGACTGCTTTGACTTGCATACAAGCATTAGATTCTTAATTTTGCTTATTTAAATTTATTACTGTATCTCTTTCTTTTTATGATATTGAGAGATGAATTAGTCTACAAGATTTTTTTTAAAAAAATTAATTGATTGTGACCATAATCTTGCTGACCAGGGTAATTCATTAGGTTAAAAAACTTAATGATAAAGTCAGGTCTTCCTTCTGTAATTCTGTAGAAAACTTTTTTTTTTTTAACATGTCTGGTCATTAAGAATGTTTTTTTCTTTATCCATTCATCTATTGAAGGACATGTAGGTTGGTTCCACAATCTAGCTATTGTAAATTGAGCAGCTATACTCCATTTGTGTTCAATGAATCAAAAAATTAAATTAAAAAAATAAATAAATAAATAAAAAAGAATATTTTTTTTCTAGCCGGGTGTGGTGGCGCATGCCTGTAATCCCAGTGACTCAGGAGGCTGAGGCAGGAGAATCGCGAGTTCAAAGCCAGCCTCAGCAACTTAGTGAGGCCGTAAGCAACTCAGTGAGACCCTGTCTCTAAACAAAATACAAAATAGGACTGGGGATGTGACACAGTGGTCAAGTGCCCCTGAGTTCAATCCCCAGTACCAAAAGAATACTACTGGAATGCAAATTGACTAAAGAAAAAAAGCATTGATTTATTCTA
Source organism: Glaucomys volans (assembly GCA_020662805.1). Lineage (NCBI taxonomy): Eukaryota > Metazoa > Chordata > Mammalia > Rodentia > Sciuridae > Glaucomys > Glaucomys volans. The sequence continues at coordinate 327,287 of JAJEJO010003466.1, read as the reverse complement.
AAATCCTTTCCTTTTTTGTAAATGATGTACAATTGAAATCAAGAAAAAGAACATTCTTGGGATGTGTGACATTATTTAAAAGAGTAAATATATGTGCAATATATTGACGTTAGCTTTTTAAATTTTTGCAAAAAAAATTTGAACGTGAATATCGATTATTTTTTTCTTAGGCGTTATGGGATTAATTTATAGCAGTATTGTAAGTAATCCATTCATAAATCCCTAGCAATGGATTTTTATATTAAAATATGATACTATGATTTTAAATGTAATGTGTGGTCCTGAAAAATTCATAAAATTTAATTAATTTTATTTGCAGATATATTTTAAAATTGTAGCTTTTTCAAGATAGAAATTTTAAATATCATAAATCGGTCTGAATTGCTAAGTATAATGTGCAGTGCATTTAATAGTTTTCTTTTGGCTGCTCGTTTGCTCTCAGTTTTTGGTATTTTAAAATGAAATTTATATTTTTGTTATGTTAATTCCTAATATTACCAGAATGTCCAGTTTGGAATCATATTTACCCATGTAAAAGTATTTTAGGTGTCATCGATTTTAGTGATCCATTGGCTTGGATTTCGTTAGAAAAATTCTCAATATTGAATTTTAAAATTATTCAACCTCAGTGCAATTTTGTTCTGTGCTTGAATGGTCCGTTGTTTAGAAAACAAAACAAAAAAATAGTAAGTACCATTATTCAACCTCATACCTTTCCATTTTGTAGAGTTCTCTGTCCTTGTTCCTTGTGGTCTGATGTATATGCCACTTGCAGAGTTACTGGGTTTTTTGCTAAAAGATTAGTAACTAAAGAACAAATAATAGTTTACTAAAAGATCAGTAACTTATACTTTGGAAATTCTGTGGCAATGACATGATTCTAATTTGGTTGTCTGATGGTGTTTGGTCATCCTGAGGTGTTACAGAGTTTATGGAGAAGATGGTTAGATCTGCAAAGGATTAGTGACCATTTAAGAGTGATCAACCCATCAGTGTGAGGTGGGGTCCTACCCCCATCAAGGCCCATCTGAGCTACGCATAGAAGCATGCACAGACACACGTCCCTCCAATCCCGTAGCAAAAGTGACAGAATGACAAGAAAGGAGGTGGTGTTCTGTGACACTGGGCATTCAAAATGGTGGACAGAGTGGAGGAAGGAGATGGGGAGAGGGGAGGGAGGACTGGAGGGAAAGGGGAAAAGGAGGATCCTGAACTGAAATCAATTTCTCTGCATGTCTGAGTTTGTTGGGATGAACCCAGCCACCATGTGTAGCTGCCAAGATCCAATAAAAATAATAATAATAAAAAAACATGGTGGACTAGAGGTTCTACTGGTGAGGTTGCTGAGGGATCCTGTGTTCTCTAGCTGCAGGCCCTTGGGGGAGTCCATTTTTCTGGGCTCAGTTTCCCCATTTGTTTCATTAGCAGGTTGGGTCATGTGATTTCTTGGGTTCCTTCTGACGTAAAATATTATTTTTCCTTTCTTGCTTCAAAATGCTGGGTTTGGGGCTGGGGTAGTGGCTCGGTGGTGGAGGGCTTGTCTCGCATGTGTGAGGCACTGAGCTCGATCCTCTGCACCACATAAAAGTAAATAAATAAAATGAAGGCATTGTATCCAACTACAACTAAAAAATACATTAAAAAATAAAGCTGGATTTTGAGATTATTTTGTACAAAGACTCCCATGAAGACGTTCCAGGGACACAGGAGAAAGGCGGATGGGGATTTGACAAAAGAAAAGCCTGAGAGATTCTTTGGTCTAGTTTTCTTGCTGAACTTGTTGGGGGACAGGACGGGGTGGATCTAGAGGGACAGGACACCCAGGTCCTATCCAGATGGAGACTCCCCTTTGTGAAAATCTCTCATGACCTTGCTAGCTCAAGGTTATCTCTTATCTGCTTTCCCTCTTCCTGGATAGGATGCAGGCTGAAAAGCATTAAAATATCTTTTTTCTAAGTGGTTTCCTCTTCTAGATTTGAATCATTCACTTGATTCTTCTCTGCTACTTCCAGGATAGAGTGTTCTTTTGTCTGAAATTAGAGAAATAAATGCGTATTTTTAGTTTAGATAGCAAGTCCCATTGTCCTTTAATCTGGTCATTTAAAAAACCCTGAATTATGTTCAGTTAGCTTGTATGGGATGGGGTTAGATATTTGTTGGAGAGATGTTTATTTCTGTTTTTCATTTGCATTTTTTTCTTGTTAGGTTGCTATTTTGTTTTGGGTATGGGAAATTGAACCTAGGGGCACTTTACCACTGAGCCACATCCCCAATCCTTTTTACTTTTTATTTTGAGACAAAGTCTCACTCCGTTGCTTAGGGCCTCACTAAGTTGCTGAGACTGACCTTGAATTTAGGATCCAATTGCCTCCACCTCCCGGGTCTCTGAGATTACATGATGCCAGCCCATTTTCTGGCTATTTATGTACTTATTAAATAGAAGTGTATCTAAAGTAGGTGATTAAGGGGGAAGATGAAACTTAATTTGGCTATTGAGTTTTACCTGATTCCAATGTTTCTTTCTGTTTTCATTGATGTTATATTTTAAGACCCTTTTGCTGAACATCCAATAGCAGATATCAAATGATAGACTCACAACTTCACAAAGAAGAAATGAATGTGAACCAGGCCAAAGAATCCACTAGATCTCTCTGATGTTTTCTCTAACTCTGAAGTTCTGTGAGTCTGTAATTTGAATACAGGAGAATAAGCCTAAAAATGGGTCATGTTTGTAAGAAATGGTCAGAGAATATCAATTTTCTCTGGTTCCCCTGATATATGAAAACTGAGTTATTTAGGCATTATTTAGAAAAATAAGCAACCCATTTTGGAAATTGGTCATGACGGATAGAAGCTTATTAAGACACTGACATCATGTAAAAGACTTAGTGATCATGAATACCAGGAATGAAAAACTGTGTTTTCCGCATTTGTAAGCCACGCGGGAACAAAATGTTCTTTGCATCTTATTTCTTCTTACAAGGAGTGTTTTTTTTTTTTTTTTTCTATGTTTTAACAAGACAAATCACAGGCATTACAGTTTGGAATCACTTTCCTTGTTTCTTTGCAATTACTACATAATAGTTGAATATTTGCAGTAAGTCCTAATGACTAATGAAGTGCCTGCTTGATTATGTGCCAGGCGTAGAAATATCTTTTTATAGCAAAGGGCGTTTTCGGCATGGTATTGACAAAGGCAATGTGTAAGTGGGTTATTCCCCTTCAAAAGAGTGCAAATCAGCACGAGCACATTTTTTAAGGGAAATATTTAAAAATAAGCAATTAAACTAATGGGTATTTTTTTGTGTGTGTTACTATTGAAAAGGATATAAACGTGTAAATAGAGCACCTAAGTTTACTCAGAGACCACATACTACTAATTAGGAGAGTTGTAAATAGCATAATTATTCGGGTGAATTAATTCCATTTTCATTGCCTGCACGTTATTAGCTAGGATGCCAAGCACTGAATACACGCTTACTTATTAAGGATGTTCCCACGGTCACTTTCTCTGTGTTTCTAAGCATCACCTTATATTCCTGATGAACCTGCTGCTTACTCTCTGTTGCCATTTTGATTAGTATTTGATCGTCATTGGCGCATGCCTGTCATCCCAGTGGTGCTTGGGAGGCTGAGGCAGGAGGATCGTGATTTGGAGGCCAGCCTCAGCATCTTAGTGAGGCTCTGAGCCACTTAGTGGGACCCTGACTCAAAATACAAAAATAAAGAGGGCTGGGGATGTTGCTCAGTGGTAAAGCAGCTCTGGGTTCAATCCCCAGTACCAAAAAATAAATAAATAAAATAAAAACTGCCTGCTCAGGCTTGTCCGCTTTTCTTTCCATTGCAGTAGCTCAGGTTACCTGGTGACCAAATGCATGCTCTCTATATCCTTCTCTCCATGGGACTGTGCACATCTTCTCCCTGTGGTCCATGCTTTGGCACAAGTCATGCCTTTTCTGAGAAATCCCAGTTGGTTTGACGGGATTGTTTCCTAAAATTAAAACAGGGTCCTATACCATGAGATAGAGGTCCTGGCTTGATGTCCCCCCTCCAGTCCTGCACTGGAAGCGGCTGGACCAATTATTTCCACCTCTTCCCTTTGAAAGGATCTCACTTATCTCTTGCTTTCTGTCTCATTGTATGAATCTGCTCACACCGTCCCGTCTTTAACTTCAGATGCAGGGTCCAAGGGCACATCTCCACCCGCATACGTGATCTGAAGCACCAGGTGAAAGATGGTGAAAATCCATATTGGTGCTGGGAAGAGTCCCATTATTTAAAAAAGAAATTAAATGGCTCATTTTTTAAAATCGAGGATCAGGAGGAAATCTCTGGTAGGAATCACGTGATCATTGCTTTGCATCTTCAATGCGTATTTAATAATGATTTCAATGGTGGCAATGATCACAGAATGGCTATGATCATTTCATATAATTTGTCCCATTGTCATTTATTTGACCCTCATGGCGTGGCTGGGATGTTGGGATTAGATGCATGATTGAGAGTTTGCTGTAGAGATTTGTTACCAGCTCTCTGAGCACATCAGCAAACCTGGTGGGAAAACTCTTGCATTTCTTTTATTAATTGTTACTGTGTATCTAATGCTGGTGACATTTTGTCATCCTTTACAATGAAAATCCACAATCCTGAACGTAGCCAGAATAGATGGCAGTGGATTCGCTAGAAGGATGTGGTAGAAGGCTAGGAAAACCCCCATTTTTTTTATACTTCCTCCTTCCATTCAAGATGGAATTTTCCTGACCCAAATTCCTGGACTGGGGTCCCAGGTCTCACGAGGTCCCCCGTTGTCTTTTCTCTGACCAAAGAGATTGCATCACCGAGAGGTTCTTTTGCCCATCAGGATACAGCCTGAGAGTGAGAAGCTGCCGTCCAGGAAGGAGGGGATACCTGGCAAGCTGAAGGGACATCATCTCACCAGAGCTGGATGCGGGGACATGGGAAAGACCCTGAGGCTGGTGACTGTCCCTCTCCCTGCCCTCCCCCTGTTGGCTGACACTTTTCTTGCAGTCTCTTGAGCACTAGGCCAGGGTACTGAGAAGCACTGAGACCCTGTTCTGGGCACTAATTTGAGTTCTGTGTTATTAGGAAGAGTCCTGACTAATGTGGGTGACATTGTTGTCTGGGTGGTCTCTTTCCTCTTTCTGCTCCACTGTCCACTCCTCTTCCCTCTCCTCCTGGTCCTTTCCTGTCTCTCTCCCTCTCACCCATCCCTGGGTTCCTCCCTGTGCCTCGCCATCTGAGACCTCTTGATTGCCTTCCATACAAAAGGTGTCACGCTAAATCCTCATGGAGAACACCTAAGTGACAGAGTGACTGATCTTTTTAGGATCAGCTTCCTCTGGGCTCATGGAGAGGTGATATTCTGCACAGAGAGGCAGAGTGCCGTCCAAAATGGGGAAAAAAAAATATCATAATAAAGAAATTCCTTAAAACATGCATGTTACACTTTTGGTGTGTGGAAAGGCCCAAGATAAAAGGCATTAATTAGGAAAGAGTCCACAAGACGTGTGCACTTAAAGCCAACATTATTTTAAATTCTCTAGTAAGACAATAGCAGATTGCAGGGTCACATGCAGGCACCACTGGAAGAATCGAAATTTCCACACATAAGACAAATTGTCCTGGAGTCATTGATTCAGTGTTCTGTGCTGGGCAGGCTATTGCATCCCTCCGTGGATAGGTCTGAGGGATCTGGGCACGCCCCCTTTCCTTCTGTAATAAGCGTGGTGAGAGTCCAAACTGTAAGGAGACAGGTGAGAGAGTAGAGCACACATAGCACCTGTCCCAACTGGAGCTGCTCCACTCAGGCCAGCAGCATCTCACAAGCAACCGGGATCCCCACCATAATGACTTCCCTTAGGAACACCGAGCAGGTAGATGCCTTGCACCCAGATCTCCTTGGAGAGTTAGTCCCAAGTCCAGCCACCTTTTGGAGACATGAGGTGCAAATTCTCACAACTCTGATCTGTACCATTTTACTTAAAATTCTTAGCCGAATTGCTTTTCTTGGCACCCAAGATCCTCAGGCTGGTTATGGCCTCCACACCTTAGATCTTCATGAATATGAGCAGAAATATTTCTGCATTTAGTAGATATTGTACTCCTTCCGTGAAGTGTGTTCTTCTCCTCTGCCTGGTGAATTCATTCTTTTCTTTTGAAACGTCCCTTTGCTAATACATACCTCTTTGAAGCCTTACTATCCAAGGCAATGCTCACTTAATTTTTAACAGTTTCTCTTTCTCTCTTACATCAGCATCTAGTGTTCTGGGTTATTACTACATTTTCTATTCTCAAATGAGACCAGGGGCTCGCTTATTGGAGGATCTTTCATTTCCGATTTTATTTAACCAATTCCAGACCCATTTGTGGTACATATTGAAGAACTAATGCTTGCTCATAGCAAATAAATGATCCAAATGAGCTAGAGGTTACACTCAGTGTGGTTTCAGATGGACAAGTAAAACAAGTGCCCTTTTCAAATAAGGGAAAAAATGAAAGGGCTAAAGTTTCTCCCTGTATTCTTCTTAAACTGTTAGAATTTTAGATGTAGAGAGGTGTATGAGTCTCCTTTGTGTTACTATAACAAAATGCTCGAGGCAATCATCTTATAAAGAGAAAAGGTTCATTTAGTTCATAACTCTGGGCATTTCAGTCCAAGAGCAGACAGCCCCATGGCTTTGGGCCTCATGTTAGGACCCCACAGGGTATGGGAGGGAGTGCAGATAGGAGGAAACCACTCCCATTATGACCGGGAAGCAGAGAGAGACTGAAAGACTGGGTCCCACAGCCATCTTTAAGGGCATGAGCCTAATGACCTAAAGACCTCCCCGTAGGCCCCACCCCTTGAAGGTCCCCAGAGCCTCCCAGTATCACCAGACTGGGAACCAAGCCTCTAACAGGTGGTCATTCCAGGGAATGCTGCCCATATTGGAGTCATAGAAAAAGTCGCTGTTCACACTGCTATTCAATCAAGTCACCCAGCATTGGAGACGTTCCTCAAGATTCCAAGTGGCTTGTGCTTGTGACGTGGAAGCTGGCTGCTCACAGAAATATTAGGGGGAAAAAAGTGAATGCTATAAAAACCTTGTTAAAAAAAGAAGAAAGAGCGAAAGAGAGGGAGGGAAGAGAAGCCTCTGGAGACCCTCTGCCCTGTCCTTCAGTCTGTCCTGTGCATTTGAAGACCCTGTTGGGGAGCTGTCTGTCTTGCAGCTGAGCTGTCCAGTCCAGCCCCGTCTGCTGAGTACCGGAAACATGTCCAAACTGATGTGCAAACCGAAGTGTCACATGACCAGCGAATTTCAAAGCCTCGGTACAAACGCAGAACACAAACTATAATACTAAGATTTTATATTGTTCCTCTGTTGAAATGATATTTGGAGCATGTTGGATTAAATACCATTTATCGTGAAACTTAATTTCATTCCTTTCACTTTGCATTTTAGTGTTTCTTCTGGAATATTTTACAAATGTCCTGTGTTGTTTTTCTGTTGGATGATGTTGATTTTTTTTTTTTTTTTTTTTTTTTTTAAGTACTGGGGTTTGAACTCAGGGGCGCTTAACCACCAAGCCACATTCCCAGCCCTTTTTATTTTTTAGTTAGAAACAAGGTCTCACTAGGTTGCTTACAGCTTTGCTAAGTTGCTGAGGCTGGCCTCCAATACACGATCCTCCTGCCTCAGCCTCCCAAGCTGCTGGGATTGCAGGTAAGCATCACCACCTGGGCACTGGATCATGTAGATTTTAAAAAGAGAAATCAAGAGACTGAAGGAATCAAATGAGAAGGAAAGGCTAAGCCAGATACTTCAGGAAAGTGACAGAGATGGAGAATATGATAAATTGGGTCAACTATGACACCATGCAGAGATGGTTCAGGCTTTGTGCACTGACCCTGAAAAGACCCTCAGAGGCTTGTAAAAATAGTTTTAGAGCTAGTAAATTAAAATAAATGTCTCTCCGTCATGAAGTAAACTTGAGGGATTCGTGATGTTTAATGTTTAAAGTACGGGAAGGTCTAAGTGACCTATAATTTAGTGAAGAAGCATACTGAAGTCAAATGTACTAAGAAATTCTAAATAATAAGTATCTATTACTTATTTACAAGGTATGTTTTCACATTAAATACCCTGAGAAGCCTGGGAGCTATGACTTAGGAGTCTTAGGAGTCTAATATTCCTTCAAACAGAAGAACTGTCCTATTTGAGGATAGAACCCAGCCCTTCTGCATCTTTTGATAACCACCAGTCATGCATGAGACATCTTTTGGAAAATACTGACCCCCAGAAAATAAACTCATAATAGTTCATTAGGGTGGGAATTGGGAGGATCCCCAATTTAATTGAGATGTATTTTGACCCACGCAGTTCCTGAGTAGTTGTTTGTTTGACAGCATAAGGATGAATGGGATTTGGTTGGAGGAATATCACAATCCAAAGGTTTCCAGGTGATGATTCTTGTATTTTTAGAAAAAAAAGCAATAACATGATCTACATGGATTCCAAGCGTGATTCTCCTGCTCTGATTAATTTCCTGACTTCACACATTGCATCCAAATGTTGTGGTTATCCTAAAGAACAGATAAAACAAACTAATGTGCGTGCGTAGTTTTAGAAATGTATCACATCCACGATTTTAGAACTCATGACCATTTTTTATTTAAAACAATAAAAAAGTTGGTACACATATTTTTTTATCTTGATAAATACATAAATCAATCGATCCTAATATTTTATTCAGTTCATTGACTCTCACTGGGACTGATTCATGAAGAATAATAAGCCTTTCAATTACCTATAACTAGGTTTCCTATTATTAATCCTAAACCAACAGTACTGAAGTTCTGATATGTTTTAGGCTTCAGAACTTGACCTTCAGTAGTAAGGACTCGGTTAGGGTTCTGGGTAACGGCGTGGATCTCTTTCAATCGATCCTGTTATTCGATTGTGTGTCTTGGACATTCTCAGCCTGAATCCACTTCCCTCCCCAGCTGATTGACATTCCGTGGCGAGACACAGTGTCGTGCACATAATCATGCAATCATTTACTTATTCATTCAACAAATCGTCATCAAGGCAGTGAGCTAGTAATCGAAGGAATAATAACGAGAGGATTTATAATACCCCTGAAAGGAAATTAATGGGAGAATTTTTTTTTTCCATCGTATTTTTAAAATTTTCTTTTGAAGACTCTAACTGCTCTTTGGCTTTTTCACGAAGCAGCTTGCAGACATGGTCGTCTTGACGCCCTTCTCTAGCTGTGTGGGGAAGAGCGGAAGATGCACCTTGGATTTGGGATTTGGGTTTGAAGGTGCAGCCTAATTGTCACCTGGAGTCAGAGGCATTATTCAGCCATTCGCCGCGTATATTTGCAGCATCGTAAGGTGCAGAGACTCTTCTAGGAAATAAAAAGATAAGCTGCTTATAATAATTGTCCACCCAGGGATTTTTTTGTTTTCTTTAATTATCAAAAGGAGGAAAGGGAGAGAGGATCCAAATGGTTCTAGTGGAAGGTGGAGCACACATCCACTGGCTGGGGGAGCACAGAGGGAGTCTGATGGGGAAGGGAGCATAGTGAGAGTGCTGTTGCCTTAGGGACACCTTTAGGGCATGGGTGGACCTTGACTTTGCTGCCCAAAGCTGGTGGACCTTGATTTGGTTGGCTGAGATCAGGTGGACCTTGACTTGGCTGGTTGAGTTTGGTGGACCTTGATTTGGTTGGCTGAGGTTGGGTGGATGTTGACTGCTGGCTGAGATCAGGTGGACCTTGACTTTGCTGGCCAAGGTTGGGTGGACCTTGACTTGGCTGGCTGAGATCAGGTGGACCTTGACTTGGCTGGCTGAGATCAGGTGGACCTCAACTTTGCTGGCTGAGGTCAGTGGACCTTGACTTGGCTGGCTGAGATCAGGTGGACCTCAACTTTGCTGGCTGAGGTCAGTGGACCTTGACTTGGCTGACTGAGGTTGGGTGAACCCTGACTTTGCTGGTCAAGGTTGGGTGGACCTTGACTTTGCTGGCTGAGGTTGAGTGAACCTTGACTTTGCTGGCTGAGATCAGGTAGACCTCAACTTTGCTGGCTGAGGTCGGTGGACCTTGACTTTGCTGGCCAAGGTTGGTGGACCTTGACTTTGCTTGCTGAGGTCGGGTGGACCTTGACTTTGCTGGCCGAGGTTGGGTGG
>JAJEJO010003466.1:284264-317084 GCA_020662805.1 Glaucomys volans | reverse complement strand
CTGGTTGAGGTTGGGTGAACCTTGACTTTGCTGGCTGAGATCAGGTGGACCTTGACTTTGCTGGCCGAGGTCAGTGGACCTTGACTTGGCTGACTGAGGTTGGATGAACCCTGACTTTGCTGACTGAGATCAGGTGGACCTTGACTTTGCTGGTTGAGTTTGGTGGACCTTGACTTTGCTGGCCAAGGTCGAGTGGACCTTGGCTTGGCTGGCTGCGGTTGGTGGACTTTGACTTTGCTGGCTGAGGTGTGGTTGGCATGTGGTCCAACACAGAGGCGATGCAGAAGTTCACTGCCAATCAAATAAGCAGTGTGCATTTAAATGGAGCCGAAGTCCTGCGGGATGGACGTCAGCAGCAGAGGAAGTCTCTTGAACTCAAGCACAGACTTGGGACCCATGTGACTCCCCTGTGCAGACACCTGTCCATCACGTTCTGCCATACACTGAGGCAAGTGACTTTTCTTGCTCGGATGCCCTTCCACCTGGCCATGTGTGCTGTCACTTCTGAGGATAAGTTGATGCTGATGGAGTGACCGCAGTGATGGCTGAGTTACGCCGTCTCCATCGTCCCTGATAGAGTGCTGAATGTTGAAAAGAAAATCCCAAGTCCCTATTAAGCCATCAAATGCCACTGCGTTTTCATGAAATCCGTTGAGAGCCCACGTCCACATTAGAGCTGATCCTTGCCGCACAGGGTTGGTGCGTAAGGAGGGAGGACCGTGCTTCTCTCTGATGGCGATGATGTCACCCAGTCCAGTGTGGACAGAAGGTAATGCTGCCGGGCAGCTGCTTTTCATGACAGATGCTGACGATGATGGATAATGAGAGTTTGGAAATTCATTTTGCAGGGGAAAGAGCTCCTTTTCTACTTTGGCGGAGTCGTAGTCTGGATTGGGGAATTTCTTTCCTGTCCTATTAGGTATCTCTTTCAATTAAAAAGGAAATTGCTAAGGACGGGGTTCTCAGCTCTAAAACTGAACGCTGGCGCTGAGGTGGCCCTTTGCTCTGAACCTCTGCTTGAGCAATGGCAGTTGTCCCAAGCTTGGCTGTGTCCTCTCGTAGAAAGTAGGAAGAAAAGCAACCCATGCCTGGTCTATGTGGAGTCAGAAAGTGTGGGACTTAGAAGATCCGGAAATGACAGTGCCTTTTGAAAGACATGAAAGGATCCTCTTATATCATCATTCGCTTATCAGGGAAGACATTCGGCCTTTGGGTTTTTGGGGATTGGCTTATTTCACTTAGCATGATAGTCTCCAATTCCATCCATTTATCTGCAAATGCCATAATATTATTATTCTTTATGGCCGAGTAATATTCCATTGTGTATATATACCACAGTTTCTTTATCCGTTCATCTGTTGAAGGGCTGATTAGTTTGTTGGTTCCACAATCTAGCTATTGTGAATTGAGCTGCTATAAACATCGATGTGGCTGCATCACTGTAGTAATCTGATTTTAGGTCCTTTGGGTATAAACAAAGAAGTGGGATAGCTGGGTCAAATGATGGATCCATTCCAAGTTTTTTGAGGAATCTCCACACTGCTTTCCAGAGTGGCTGCACCAATTTGCAACTCCACCAGCAATGTATGAGCGTGCCTTTTTCCCCACATCCTCGCCAGCATCTATTACTGTTTGTGTTCTTGATAATAGTAATTATCAACCAATATTTGTAAAATACTGCCATTTCAATGTAATAAAAATGAAAATTATTAATAAAATATTTACTTTTTTTTTTTTTTTAAAGAATGCTCTTATGAATTCTAATGCCATCGTCCCTGTGAGTCCCTCAGGACTGGCCCATGTGCTCTCTCTTCTAAGGCTGCTCTGTTTCCCAGATACGTGTGTGGTTTGTTTCCTAATGACAGTGATTCTCTGCCCAGATGCTCCCTCATCAGAAAGGTCTTCTTTTTTCTTTTTCTTTTAAGGTGCTGGATATTGAATCCAGTGTCACTTAACCCCTGAGCCACATCCCCAGCCCTTTGTATTTATTTATTTTGAGACAGGGTCTTGCTAAGTTGCTTAGGTCCTCACTAAGTGGCTGAGGCTGGCCTCAAACTTGTGATCCTCCTGCCTCGGCCTCCTCAGCTGGGATCACAGTTATGCGCCACTATGCCTGGCAGAGAGGCCTTTCTTGATCAGCTGTTCTAGAAGAGCATCCACTTCCTCTACTCCCTCGTTTCTGCATGATGTTTATCAACACCTTCCACGTTACTGTTGGTCTCCTAAAGCTAAGGTGCAAGTTGCATGAGAACAGAGACTGGTTTCTTCAGCAAACTGAGAACCCGGCCCAGAGTAGGTCCTGAAATAGTAGCTGTTGAATTGTGAGCTATACGAATGATTATTTTATTCACAAAGGGCTACATAAAATACTCCAGATGTGAAAAGAAATCAGCTAACATTTGGTTCCAGAGTCAAATTCAGGCTTTTTGATTGATTTACCCAAATGGTGCTTGTTTGTATAGATGTAGGCAATACCGATGACAAATAGCCTGAAAAGAAAAAGGAACACTGAGGCCCGACTCTGAGGGGGACCGTTTTTAGACCTCAGCAATCCTATAACGAAGGAATCAGCTTTGCTCACACCAAGTCACTGGTGACTGTCCGGTACCCCAGGGTGTGTGTGGACGGACACACGCAGATGCAGATCTGGAAAAATCATTTTCAGAAAAGAAAGGAAAACCAGCCCTAGCCCCCCTCCCTAATATCTTTAAAGGCCACTAACATTTGTATCCATTGGGTAAACACGATCCATCACAGTCCTGCGGGCTTTGTATGGGCTGCTTCCTTAACAAATATGCTTTTTGCCCGGCCTATCCATCATCGCTGGAAGTTGGGATGGTGAGCTTGAGCACTCTCTTAGGTTAGCACTGAAAACAGCCACGCGGTGGGTTTGTAAATGGAAAAGCTGGTTAAAGACGGCAGGAAGGAATGTGTATCTTCCTGACAACCCAAAATAGCATTTTACAGCCTGTTTCTGCTAGTTCTGCTAGTTGGCTTCTAGTGCTCAAACCCAGCTCAACTTCAGGAGGAGCGACAGTTTCGACTGGGAATCAGGTTATGAATGGGAAGAGCTACAGTGAAGATGTGGAGGTATATATACCCTTGGACTCCACAAGTGCATAGGGCATTTCTGTTTATTGGTTGGTACCAGGGATTTAACCAGGGGTGCTTAACCACTGAGCCATATCCCCAGCCTTTTTTTTTTTTGTCTTTTATTTAGTGACACGATCTTACTGCATTGCTTAGGGCCTCACTACATTGCTGAGGCGGGCCTCAAACTTGCGATCCTCCTGCCTCAGCCTCCCAAACTGCTGGGATTTCAAGAGTGCGCCACGGCCTCTGGCACATAGGGTGTCTTTTAATGGGACTGCATGTTTGTTTTGTCTGAGAGGAACTGCTTGAACAAATTGCAGAGACCCTTTAAAATAAAGATAAGGGTAGCCACCGCCACGAGCATTATCGACAGGATCGTTGAACTGGTTTGCAGAGCAGGGGAATGAAGTAACCATGAAAACTGGAGATCCCACTTCCAACGGGAACTCCACCTATGGGGTTGAGTGTGGTCAGAGAAGTTGAAATAACATCGGTAACTCTGAGATCAGCGGTTACACCAATTGCATGTATACAGAATGTGTTTTTTCCCCAGGTTGGTTAGTACTGGTGATAGAGAGCGGATAGGTGAAGAAAAGAGACTCAGCGTTTGGTTGAAGAGCAGGCTGGGCTTGGGAAAAGCATTTTGCTTACAGATTCAAGTGCACACATCAGTTAAGGTTTGCAAGAAACAGGGCAAAGAATGGCCCTTGATGCAGCATAGGTTGGGAAGGGAATGAATGGAGGCTGAACACTGGGGTGTTGGAAGAGCAGGTCAATGAGATCCATTGAGCTGAAACAAAGCAGTTGAACAGCCTGAAGCTCATTAATAGAGGCAGGAGACACTAGTCCCAAAATATTGTTGCTCCAGTTTCCGCTCAGGGTACAATGGTGCATCTTGGCCCTAGATGTCTTCTTTGGAAGCACCGAGGAGTCTTCTCGTCTCATCCCCCACATAATGACTGTTCTTCCTGAGCCCCACTTTTGATTCTACTTGAGATCCCTGCAGAGGGATTTTGAATAATTTTCAATTCCTGCTTCAGCTGGGATGTGTGCCAGAAATGGATTTAAGGCAGTGAATGGATTTTAAAATAAGCCAGCTCTTAGTATTTCCTAATCCCTCTCCAGCGTTTTCTGCCCTGCCCCCAAATACTGTTTTCAACATGGGTTTTTGGGTCTCAGAGAGAACAGGTTTTCTCACGTGATCAGGACTGTATTATGTTACTGGCACTTAAGGTTAACTTCGTTGTGTGTAAAAACCAGATCCCCTTCATGTGGTCAGTTGAAAATGGCATTTAATTTCATAAGACACTGTTAGATTTGACGGCCCCTGCTATTAAAAAAAGCAGAGAGGAGAGGAATTAGGTGTTTTCCCTTAAATACATTGCTAATTAATAGTAAAATGAGACTGTGATCCACATTTCCAGAATCAGGGCTTCCTAGTTATTTCTCCCAGGGAGAGCAGAATACATTGTTAAAAATTGCAAACTCTGTCGTGAAACAAAATCTGGTTAAAATTTCAGCTATCCTACATATCGTTAAGTGACTTATCCTCTAAGCCTCTACTTCTACCATCTGTGAAATGGGATGAATAATAGCATTTACTTGATCAGGTCGGGGTGCAGATTAAAAAGAAAACAAATCCAAAAGCCTTAGAAGATAGTCCATTCGTTGCAATAAGCCTGCATTAGCTTTTCTTTGCTGCATAGAAAATGAGCACAGTGGCAAAGGTTTTAAACAACATGTGCTTTTGATCTTACAAGCAGTGGTGGCCTTACATCCTCCCGAGGGTCTCACGGTGAGGAGCATCGTGAGGTGACTTTGTCCTTCCCTGGTGACTCTGTTTAAGTCGGTAGAGCTCTGCTTCCCTGCTGCCCAGGTCTGGACATTGCTGAAGTTGTCCTTGACTGCTGAGCTGACCACTGCACCCCCAGAATCTGCCCTCCAAGATACAGGACAGGGTGCTACACCAGGTCCGTCCACCAGGGGGCAGGCGTCTTGGTGCTGTCAGAATTAATTATTCTGTTACCATTAATTATTGATCTTATCATTATTATACATTTCTGGGGTTATTATGGTCTAGCGCTTACAACTCAAGGTCATTCTCGGTTAACGGTGGGGAATAAAGGTAAACAGAGCTTTTTGAAACTTTGCTTATGAAAGAATTCACATTGTGTGACTCTCTTCGCGTGTGAATTTGGTTTCCCCTGCGTGACCCGTGCCTGAAACATCCTAATTGTTATTCCCCAAAGTATATGAGTATTGTAATGTAAATTATAACCTTGCCACATCCTGAAGGAAAAAATAAGCGTTCATGGGAACCCAGAACATAATATTTGATCATTAATATAATACCTGGTTATCTACAATAGAAACTCCCACTGGTTTTGCTCCATCTAGTTCTTAGTGAAGGAGAGAAAGAGAGAGATTGTTTTCAAGGGATCATTAGTGAAGACACCTACAAATTTTATACTTAAGTTTAGAGGAAGAAAAATTCTGCCTATCATATTAAGTGTGTTCTCACCTTACACTATTTAAATGTTTCCAAAATTCCAAGTAAGAATATCCTGCTTCCTAATATAGAAAAGAAGCTGATGGAGAGCTGAACTCCCCCCACACTGGTTTTTAAGATCCATTGTCTGTCGTGTAAGCTGGTGTTAATTTCCTACTCCACCTTGAATATGCCACAAGTAATTTGCAATAGAATCAATTAACATTTGGGAAGCTGAGCAGGGCCACCTAGGATATTAACTCTTTGCTCCAGGAATGCTAATAAAATCCATTGGCATGATCTTCCCAAAGTATTATGAGATGATAATAGCAATGCTGAAGGGTAGCAAATAGATGAGGATCTAGTTAGAGTTGTTTTTCTCCGTTCTTGTGGTTTTGTCTTCCAACTTTGGTTATGAACATTCTCCTTCACTTTGGAGATCAGACCCCGGAAACAGGGTTTTCAAAGCTGCGTCACTAACAGTCCCTCAGGAAAGATGTCCTTGCATAATCAAAGTCACCCAGAGGACTTGCATAAGAAAGTGAAAGGTATAAATTTTTCTTTCCCCCACTTCATTCTTCATTGCTGTTTCTGTCTTGAAGGATTCTTGAATAGCGGAAAAATGAACTATTGTTATTTAGTTAGCCCTATATACAAAATATTATGCAAGTTTTCATTGTGAGGCATATTGGCAAAAAATAATAATAAAGCATTGTTCTATTTTTATTTTTATTTACTTATTTGTTTTTTGGTGCTGAGGGTGGAATCCGGGTCTTACATCATTTCGGGCAAATGCTTCACCACTGAGCTGATCCTGTTTTGAGAAGCTGATTTAATACTGCCTTTTTTTAAAAAAAAAATTCACAATATTTGCAGTTTCCATATTTTTCTGAACCTTATAACAGCATGAATTTTATTTAAAAAATAGTGGGTATAGTTTTAATGAAGTAATGGTGTGAAGCTTAAGTATTTTAAAAAGAAAAGCTCTTCCCATTTCAATCACTTATCTAGTTGATGTATTTATTTTTCAATCACTATTTTATATAATAAAAAATGTTAGGAAAGTAAGTGCTTCTTCAACCTCAGTTTTATTAATTTGATTTGATTTATTTTGTTCTGGCTCCACTTAATTGAAATCACTGGCATATGTAAATCACTATAGCCTGTGATGATTTCTACTGATTCCTATCCTACATTTATAGGAATCGGAATATTACTTGGTATTGAGTAGATTGTTTTAATCAGCTTTGTCACTGCTGGACCAAAAGATCTGATAAGAACAATTTTAAGAAGGAACAGTCTGTGGGGGCTCATGGTTTCAGAAGTCTTAGTCCATAGATGGCCAACTCCATAGCTCAGGGCCCAAAGTGGGCAGAACATCATGGTGGAAGAGTGTGGTGGAGGAAAGTGGCTTAGGACATTAAACCAGGGAACAGAGAGAGAGAGAGAGACAGAGAGAGAGAGAGAGAGAGAGAGAGAGAGACAGAGACAGAGAAAGAGATGGAGAGACAGAGAGAGAGAGTTCCCCTCACCATGAACACAATATAATCCCCATGGACACTCACCCCTGGTCCAGCTCCTCCAGCCACACCCTACCTACCTACAGTTACCTATCAGTGGATCAATGCACTGATTAGGTTAAGGCTCTCAGGATCCAATCATTTCCCCTCTGAACTTTCTTGCATTGTCTCACACATGAGCTTTTGGGGACACCTCACATCCAAACCACAGCATAAGTAATAGATATACCTCAATTAAATGAATGAGGATGTTGTAGATATTAAAAACCATAGTCTCTAACGTAAGTGTTGAAATTTCCTTTCCTCCAACATAGTTGAAAAAATATACACTCAATAAAGTTTATGATTGATTTTAACAATCTCTTAAATCCCATGGGAAATAAAATGGACTTTGTTTCTAAATGGATCTTCAGCAAAACGTATGAGTTTTAAATTCACCTTTATTATGTATTTGGGTATCCCTTTGGTGAGTTTATTATTGCTTCATTTATTTATAACATTTCTGGTATTTGCTAAACATGTTTCTCCAAATTCTCTGAATATACATATCAGTTTTACAAATGACCTTCATAGCCAGGCACAGTGGCACACGCCTGTAATTCTAGCAGCTCAGGAGGCTGAGGCAGGAAGATCGCAAGTTCAAACCAGCCTCAGCAAAAGCAAGGTGCTAAGCAACTCAATGAGACCCTATCTGTAAATAAAATACAAAATAGGGTTGGGGATGTGGCTCAGAGGTCGAGTGTCCCTGAGTTCATCCCTGGTACCAAGAAAAAAAAAAAGTGACTTCCTTTTCTCTCACTTCCCTTGCTTTTCCATCAACTGCATTCCATACATGTGAACAATTTCATAATGTTCAGTTCACAGAGCATCACTTTGATTTTACTGCTTGGTTTTTAAAATGAAATATGTCCTTTTTTCTGGGTCAAACTGTAGATTTAATATGGCTAACAACATAGACTCTCATCCACTAGAAAGACATAAAGAAACGTGATACAGACGCTGAGATATTTTAGGTGCATATCATCTCGATATTCTTATTCGATGACCTAGTGATTTGACCTGCAAAGCATTGTAGAATACTTGGCTCTTTCTGAAGTTATCAATAGTGTTCTTCAAACACTTGACAAAGCCAGATGGTCTTGAAAAATATTTGACTACTTCTTTGCTTCCCAGTGTGGTTTCTTATTTAGTCTAACTTCTTTGGCCTGATGATTTTTAATTTGTTGTCTTTAGAGACTATTAGAGTCGCAGAAAGAACACCAGAGACCCTATACAAAGAACAATAAAACCCTCATATTTGGTGGTTGTATGATCACTTTCAGCAACACAAATGATCATTTTAAGTACTTTTGGACATAGAGAACCTTTTTAGGGTCTAGAATTCCTGGTTTGGCCTTTTTCCAATTTAGTTGATCAAGGTAGGTGATATCCTAACCCTCCATTCTACTTAAAACTGTGTAGTTGATGGAACGTGGTTCATTTTTCAACATTTTTGGAAGTGAAAATAGCCTTATACCTTTTAAAAATCTCATCTATTTTAATTTTTTAAAATTTTTCATTGGTTCTAGTTAGCTGTCCATGACAGTAGAGTGCATTTATACATTTTGATGGATCATACATAAATGGAGTGTAATCTTTCATTTTTCTGATTGTACATGTTGCAGGATCACATGGTCATGCGATCATACATGTACTTGCATTAATGTTCATGTAATAATGTCTGTTTCACTCTACTATCCTTCCTTCTTCCATACCCTTCCCCTCCCTTCACTAAAAAAATTATTTTTAATAAGGGATTATGGCATGGGGTTTAAGAGAGCTGAGAACAGAGATTAAAAACGTATATTGTTTCAGTCAACAAAGCAAATCAAAGCAACAAATATCACGCAACATGATTTATACTATAATTTTGGAATTTCCTTTATCCTTCGATAGACTCACTGCTGAAGAGCTCAGCTTCACTAATCTTTACTTAATTAAATATTTTTTCAAAGCAGAAGACAAACTTTTATTACTGGTCTCCTCTGCAATGGTATCAGTTTGAGCCTGTGTGTCAAAATATCTTATCAGTTCAACCATTTTAGTTGTTTCTGAACAGTTGATATATGTATGGTTATTTTCTGATATTTTATTAAGAAGCCTCATTGAATATTACCAGATATTGCCTTATTTTTTTTTTTTCTGTCTGTAAGCATTTAGAAGTTTATTTCATAATAAATGAGTCAGGTCGGAAAGCTACATAATTATTGGATGGAGTCTTATTCTGGAATGAAATACTGCTGAGAAAACCAGTTGGAGATTGTTTTCCTACTTTATTGATCATTGACTTCCATCCAGATGCACTTTATTTGATCACATTTTGCAAACCTACTCCCTGTCATCCTTGGCTCTCAACTTCCTGGATCACCAATCTTGTGCTCAATAATTCCATCCATGCTGTGTGTTTCTCAAATTTTTTCCTGGAAACCCTAATCTTTTGCCTCCCTGATACTTTGATCTGACATCTCACACCTTGGCCGGAGTCTCTGACCTTTTTATGTTTTTATTTTTGATGATTTGTGTGATGTATGTATCGATCCGCCCATCTCCTCCATTGAAATGTGAGATTCATGATGGTGGAGGCCTTTGGCATCTGCCCACCTCTGTTTTCCAGCAACTCAGGGCTGAGACATTGTAAGAAAAAATACTTGCATATGTTACAGCAGGTATTTCTTATGTACTTCTGATGCTTGTTCTTTTCCATCTATTATTCCATTTGTTCATTGCATGCTCAGTATTATCCAAATGAGGACATGGAGACCGAGACAGTTTTAGTTATTCACTGAAAGGTGTCTTGCTTTAAAGGTGAACCATCACTCTAAATTTATAGCTTTTTGATTTCAGAAGCTCTGCTTTTTTCTACATTTCCGCTCCTGTCTCCCTCTGTCCCACCATCTCTATGACATCTGATTGTGCTTTGGCTCTTGCATAGAACTGTATTTTTTCTGTTTGATCCATTGGCAAATACAAACCAGAAGTCCACTACCCACTGGTTAAGGGGCACAGTTAAGGGTTAGTGAAAGTGGGCTCTTATGCTCATGCAAAATTCAGCCAGTGCTTTCTCTTTTATAAAGAGCTTTCCATACGGATTCATGCTTGCTTATTCTCACCTACACCATGGGGAGATGAGCTCAGAGTTGAGAATGTTAGTGACCCATCGTCCCCAGCTAGCGAGTGGTCACAGAACTTGGATTCAAATTCTGGCAATTTCTGCTCCTTCCCATCCGTGGAAGATGGTTCCTTCCTCCTACACCTTCTTTTTCACATTTTCATCCACTGTTTCTGGGGACTGTCATTAATTATTATGCTGGTGTTATTTTTATGCTTTTTAATTTTAGTTTCTGAACTTTCCCCTGATTTCATTGGAATTTTATATTGTTTTATGAGCCATCCATTGAAGCCAGTTCTTAGGCGATATTTTAGTCTATTGCATCGTTTAGAGAGTACATTGGCCTTATTTTATTGTCCCCAAATGGGGATAGCAGTTCTCTGATTACATCAGAGTTTCTCAACTTCACCGCTGTGACATTTTAGATGGTCTGTTCTTCCTTGTGGCAGGCCACCTCCTGCATTGAAGGAGACTTAGTAGAGACCACAGCCTCCATCCAGTCCCTCTTCCCTCCCGTGATGCTCAAAAATACTTTTAGATTCTGCAGATGGTTTGCCTCCCAAGGGTTGTGGAATTGCCCCTGGGTGAGAACTTCTGTATTAAATTAAGATAATGACTAGGCAAATGTTTTTGTCAATTTTAGAGCATCCTCCAAACTCGAGTTATTGTTAAGATGAGCTCTAAGAACAATAAAAATTCACTGTTGCCAATTCCCTGGCAAGTCGCAGAGGGGGAAGCGGTGCATCCACATCGAGGACCACTGTTGGCTGTCCAGTTGAAGACTTGTGATCGCTCACTCATGTGGATTCCCGCTGGAAAGTTCTTGCTTCTGCATTGCTCCAAGCAAGCATTTAATAGAAGACTGCCTGCTAATAGGACTTCCCATGGCAGATTGAAGCTTGCTTTCTTGATGAAATATTCTGCAACATATTCACCACCATCTGATGAATAATTAAAACTAAATTACACTTGTCAAAATAAATGAACACACCACATTACAAGACAGGAAAAAAAAAATCTTTAATTTTGTCCCCAAATGGTTTATGGCCCACTATCCTCATTTGTGGTATTTGATGCTATTTAGTGACTCATCGTTATTAATCAGAGTGAGAGCATGTCTTCTCTGTTTGGTAGAAGTGAGATCAAAGGAGGTACCAGTTCATTTTAAAGGAACACATATTAGTTTGTCTACTCCTTACAGAGTAAAAAAAAAAAAAAAAAAAAAAAATCTAAAAGTCCCACGAGGTCTCCTCTCCTTAATTAAATGGATGAGTTATTGCGCGTGCTGTTCTGAAGTTGGCTGATACTCATATGTACGATTTTTAAAATGACATTATGCATTATTGATGGGACTGTCTTGGTGATGAGCTTTGCAGAAAGTTGTCTCAGGGAAGGAAGTGGCATCTCTCAAGAACTTGCCGCTGTATTATCTGAATGCCTCTTGCTACGTGTGCAATCTGGGCTAGAAGTGGGGCCATTGGTACCATTTCTGCAGGATGCAGCATTTCAGTTTGAAAGAAGACAGCACATGGGTCTCATGGATCTTCCCTGTCTTTGGCGTATTGCCTGCTCATGGAGAACTTGGCTGTGTAATTTCCAAGCAGGACTGTGTACTTTGAGAGAGGCCGGATCTTCCATTCGTAGTCCCTTTTATTATTATCAGAACTGATCAAATAAATCTGCCCGAGTGTCCTGCATTTGGGATGCATATTGAAAGTGACCTTATTTTTGCCCAGTAAGTCCCAAACCCGTGGCCGTCTTCATTCTGATTTTCCCTCCTGCATCTCCAGTATCATGCGACTTGCTCGCAAATCACACTGCCCCTGCTCATCACCCAGCCTCGCTCCAGCTGGTAAAACACATTTTTTTTTTCCCTTCAGTCAGTTTGAGAGTTTTCCTTTTCTCATTCCCTCTATGTCTCCTTTCACTTTTAATGTGAAATTGCAACTGTATTTTGAAGTCCTTCCGTACGGCACTTTCCATTTATCGAAAACCCACACAATATAAAATAATCTCAGAGAGATAGCGAAAAGTGATGCTTCTGTTTTCAGCTGGATATCCTGCAATGGATCTGTTTTTCCAGAAAACTATTTTCAATTTGGTCTGCATGATATAATTCAGAAAACTAAAAGCACATTTTTTTTTTTTTTTTCAGACTTGTTCTGAGCTACAGGATTTCCTGACAGATGAAGCACTGGCAGAACCCGCTTGGATTTTTTTGCAACTTTATGTAAAAGAATAAAAAACCTTCATGCTGAGGTAAGGGGAATAATCCACTCAGGTTCTGATCAAAGGTTTGACAACCTTGGATCTGTCTTATAACCTCTCTGTTTCCTGCACTTGCATGTGTAGTGAGAATTTTATCCTTGCATTTGGGTAGAAATTTTGAGACTCACCACTGTGAGATAGACAGTCATGTGAAATATTTTTGCAGTTTCCAAATTCAATAGTTACCGCACTTCTCCTTGGAAGGGTCCCATCAGACCCAAGGAGACTCTCACCAGCACTTTCTTATTAGACTGTATTAGCTGGGGGTTCAACTTGGCTGCCGGAGACAGGAAACCCACAAGCGCAGAGACTTAAATGAGATAAAAGTTTTTCAATTAAGAAGTGAAATAGACAGGCAGTCCAGAGCTGGTGCGGGGACCATGCTGTCAGGGATGCAGGCTCAGTCAGATGTCCCCTTTGTCCTAAGATTGCAGATGGAGTTTGGTTTCATAGTCAGAGTCCACGCAGTGGGACAGAGATAAGGTGCAATTATTTCCTTTGGAGCAAGTTCCCAGGATCGGTCCTTCAATCTCTCTGATAAACCCTCTGGATCAGTGCTTAGTCACATGGTCGCCTGAGGCTGCAGATCGGAAGATAAAGTCCTTCTTCTCCCAGTCACAGGACCAGCCAGCATATCTGTGTTATCTGTCCTTTTCCCCACCAGCATTGATTTTAATATATCCTACATTAATGCGGCTGAGAGGGTTGTGAACTGCATATCAGTGGGCATGGATTAAAAATGGGATTTCACTGATTGCTTTAATGGTGTTACCAAGGGATAAATAAATATTTACTGAAGACGTACGTGGAGAGATGGTATATTTCCTAAATGTAAAATGTGACTAGAAATGAGACTGTTTAAATTTTAAGATGAACATACCCAACCATTCTCTTATGCATTCGAGAGTCACTAGATACCATCTGAGTGAGGTCAGTATAGAGTTATTTTTCTTATGGAAGCGGCTCTGATGCAGCCATTGATCAAGCTATGATTTGGACGCTGCTTTGGATATGAATTTCAGGCTTAAACGTCAAGCCTCATAAGTAAATGATTCTCTTCACTACTAATTTTTTTTTCTTAATCCTACTTTTTGATTATTTGTCTCTAATGGTTTTCTGACTCTTGCTAAAAATCAAGTGTACCTCCCAGGATGGGGATTTAGTTCCCTTGGAGGATTTTTAAATAAGGGCTATTAACTGTGATTGAGGATCCCAAACATCCCACACAAGGACTCTTCATGTTCTGGGATCAAATTAATTAAATGTTTCATTGAGTGAGTGCTGTCATGGAAGAATCTGCAATGCCCTCTTTGCCATCTGATTCATTGGAAAAGAACAGCCTGGCTATTTTGAGTTTTAGAAGAGGCACAATATTGGGGTCTTCTTAGAAGGATTGCTGAAGAGTTTTAGGAAGGAGAAGTTAGTGGCAGGCACAGCAGCTGTGACCACAGTCTAGCAGTTCATTTGCTTGACCAGAGTTTTTGGATATCCAAAGAGCATGGGTTTTCCAGTATTAAAACAAAAGACAAAATTGTCAAAGTTGTTTCTACTGCTCTTCAACTCTGAACAAACAGTGCTATAAAGCAGTTCATTTTTTATAGAATTTTAAAGGGAAGTAAATTAAGAATTAGGTGCATGTGTTGGCATGGATCTGACTTGGCTCCAAGAAACAAAGATGGCGCCTGGGGAATTTCCCTTTCAAGGATGTGAAGCGCTTTGGATGAGTGAACTTTGCCTGAGTCTAAAAGATAGCATTCACCTCTTTCCTTGGCTCCTCTGCCAGACACCAATGTGGTGGGGTTGAAATTTAGCCTCATAGTCACTGAAAGAACCATATTCTGAGCATATACAGCCATTTACCTAAGGAATAAGTAGGTTCTCTTTGAATTGACCCATGTGTGTTTGGGAAAAAAAGCTTATATATCTCTTCTCTTCCTAGGAAGGAGACTATTTCAAACATCCATTTTCTTTGCTAACAAAGAAATTCACGCTGGAGACAAATCAGCAATTTCACAGCTGGTTTGTGAAATCCCGAAATGATGTATACAATCAAAGCAGGAGAGATTCATTTGCAATGAAAGGGATATTTGAATGGCATCCCAATTTCTAATAGGATATTGTTCAATATCATAAGCACACCATGTCTGGTATACACAGCAATTCACAACTCAGCCATGACTCATGAACTTCATGGGAAGCAGGGAACGGCAGGGCTGTGCTAGTTTCTCCTCTTCTGCTTATATGTGGGGAGAGGAAGTCAAGTGGCCACTCACCTGGTGATTAACTCACATGGTAGCTGGGATCCTCAGTTCCCCTGTGACAGAGTGACCAAATAGGCATGTGTCTCAGTGTCTGACACATTGGTTGCAATGCCAGCAAGAGCTGAAATTCTCAGTGTGGATATTTTCCCCAATTCAGTGTCCAATTACAGGGTTGGATGGAAGTGACTTTTTTTTTTTTTTTAATCTATCTCCTTTCCTTACTTTTCTTAATCTCTTTTCCCCTTTTGATGGTGGGAATGGAATCCCTGAGATTCAGCTGCTATTTTTTCCATAAAAATTGTGGTTTTTTTTTTTTTTTTAATTTTGAGACAGGGTCTTACTCAATTGCTTAGAGCCTCACTAAGTTATTGAGGCTCTGCTTAAAAATGGGATCCTCCTGCCTCAGCCTCCTGAGTCGCTGGGATTACAGGCATGCACCACCTTGCCTGGCACCTTTTCTCTCTCCTAATGGACCATCCATTCTGATGGATTCCCCAACAGCTACTTGCACATTTCCTAAAAGAACCTATCCTGTCGTCTGGGAGCATTGGATTGTCTTACATACCAAAAAAAAATGCAATTTTATTGGTTTTGATTCTGCCACCTGGAGATACGGGAGAGCAAGGGTTTCCATCTTCCTCATAGCAGCCTTTAAATATTTCCATACTGCAGTCATTTCCTCTGGGACCTGTTGGCTCCTGGGCTAGGGTGGCAGCATCAGAGGTGACCAGATGAGGTCATAGGCTGGGTATGTGGCTGGAGTGATCTGAAGCACATTGGTCCACAGGAATGGGTCATGGAGTAAGTGTGGACGGTAAGAGAGAACAGTTTGTGTCTGGGCGTGTGGATGTTTGCCTGACGTAGGTTAGGTTTCCCTACCTGCTCCAGATACTTCGAGAGGCTTTGAAGCACAAATGTGTCAATGGATCAACTATTTGAATGCATCTTTAATATTTAATGCCTCTCTCTTCTGTAAAACGAGGAGTGTTACCCAGCTCTGTTTTATGGCCAGAGAGGGAGGGAGTGTCCCTCCTCTCTACCTCATGTTTTCTCCTGAGTGAGCAAACCTGGGTGTTTATTACAGATCAGGATTAGAAATTTCTCAGTTTTAAGTAGACTCAGTTTTAAGTCTAGAATATACCGCTGCATACATAGTATGTCCATGAGAGTGACTCGCTGGGACTAGGAATGAGAGTCTGATAAATTACCCAGGGGACACATTTTCAGTCCAGAGATGTCACATCTCAGTTCCTGCCACTGAATTGCTAAGTTCCTGGGGAATTTGACTCTCATTATGGAACCTGTTGCCTAACAGAATTTGGTGAATGAAGGCTGTTTGGTGACAGAGTCAGTCTCTGCAAGTTGATCAGTTGAGTGGACGTGATTTTCTTTAATGTGGTATGTGTAGCTAGGAACACATGAAAGGAAGAAAAGAAGAATTCTTGGAAAGCGTCAGTCCTCTATGTCATATTCTGCAACCCCTAACTCTCTTTATTAGCTACATGCATGCAAAAAATAGTATGTCTGAAATACAATGTGTAGGATACGAAAAAATCTGAATCTTTGGTATGTTTGACCCCTCAACCCTTGTCTTAGTGTTAAGTGGCCTTGGTGGTTTTGACTCTTCTGGAAAGAAGAGACAACATGGTCACTTAACTTGTGACTTACAGGTTCCCCTAACTGAAATCCCCAGTTCCCCTGGGACAGGCGTCAATCTCAACTTCTGTCCTTTGATGCCCAGCCTGGGCAACAGCTGAGCTGCCTTGAGACAGAAATCCAGACTCGATCCTCAGTGACTTGATGTGTCCCCACGCCAGCTCCATTGTCAAAGGTGTGCCCTTCAAAGGAGAGAAGAAATAACTTGCACCTTAAAAGAATAAGCACTTGGAAGGCTTTGTTGAATTAGCAGTGAGTCTGATAGTGATTGCACAAATTTGCTACGTTAAATTTCATCAAGGGACGTGTCTGGCACAGCGGCGACCCACTCACTGGGGAATTCATTTATATTCTTGAAGTAAGAGGAGCTCTCCTGGGTGGATTTCTGCACTTTGGCGATTGCATGGGATGCATCTCAGCATCTCCAAAAGACCCTTGTGCAAGTCGCAGAGTCGACGCTGGGTGCTGGGTACTGATTAGCTCACCAGGCTAAGAATGTGACAGGAAGTGACACGGTTTTCATTCATCTCTTGGAAGAGCATCAGAGGATCAGTGTGGAGGTGGCCGCCAATTCTGTGGGATTTTGATGTCACCCCTTGGAAATCATTTAGGAGTGGTGAGGGAGATGGTGACCCAGTGAGGTCCTTCAAAGAATTGCCCCTTTCTTCAGTGGGGTTCTGAAGTTGATTACCCACATCTATGATATAATAAATTGTGTTAATTATACCCCTCTTTATATGACATCATATTTTACATGTTATATCATTTTGAAGTACAAAAGAACCCTGAAGGATCATAATCCTATGTAACCCTATAATCATTATAGACCTTATAATGCCTACTCTCTTGTTTAAAAAAAAAAATGATCACTATAGACATGTGTCATGGTGCACGCCTGTAATCCCGGTGACTCGGAGGCTGAGGCAGGAGGATCGCAAGTTCAAAGCCAGCCTCAGCCACTTAGTGAGGCCCTAAGCAACTTAGCAAGACACTGTCTCTAAATAAAATACAAAATAGGACTGAGGATGTGGCTCAGTAGTTAAACACCCCTGGGTTCAATCCTCTGTTCCAAAAATAAAGATGAATATGTGACTCAGGAGTGAGTTGACTTCCTTAGATGGAAGATAGTTTGCAGTAAAGCTTTGAACTCAGAGCTACTGGTTTTCTTCCTGATGCTCTATTTGTATATTTATAGGCAGTGTAAAGTGTGTGTGTGTGTGTGTGTGTGTGTGTATGTATATGTGTGTGTGTGTGTGTGTGTAGGGACAGAACAAAGCCAAGTAATGTTGGGAAATATATATGGGATCTGCTTCTCTGAACAACATTGGTTTTGTGAGATTGGCAAGGAGAAAGGAGCACTTGCTACAACATGGGGAACCTGCTTTCCTTCATTTTCAGAAATGCTTTGCAGAATCGTCAGGGGAGGATCTCCTGAGACATCTATTGATATGCAACATGCCCGTGGACAGGGAGGAAGGAGGAGATTGCTCACCGGGGCCATGTTTTTTCCCTTTATTTTATTTTATTTTATTTTTTTATTTATTTTATTTTATTTTATTTTATTTTTTATTTATTTTATTTTATTTTATTTTATTATTTTATTTTATTTTTACAGACTGCATTTTGATTCATTGTACACAAATGGGGTACAACTTTTCGTTTCTATGGCTGTGCATGATGTAGATTCACACCATTCATGTAATCATACATGTACATAGGGTAATGATGTCTGTCTCATTCCACCACTTTTCATACTCCCGCCCCCTCCCCCTCTCATTTCCCTCTTCATAATCTAAAGTTCCTCCATTCTTCTCTCACCCCACAACCCAATTCTATATCATCATCCATTTATCAGGGAAAATGGATAAAGAAACTGTGGTATATATACACAATGGAATACTACTCAGTCATAAAGAAGAATAATATCATGGCATTTGCAGATAAATGGATGGAATTGGAGATTATCATGCTAAGTGAAATAAGCCAAGCCTAAAAAATGGGGGTCATATAATTTGCTGCAGGAAGACTGAAGGCTAGAATGAGAGAAAATGGATCTCAGAAGTACCAGGAAGAATCGCACTGATGGGAGGGTCTGGGAGGGGCAGGCCTGGGCTCAGTGCTCTGGACCAGCTCCTTTCTCCTGGAGTGCTGGTGTGTAGCATGCAGCCTACTGCGCTTCCCTGTGTACAGTGGCTGTGAGCTCCCAGGTTTGTAGGCCATGATGCCTGTTCCCTTGTAAGGAACTCTCTCCAAGGAACTCTCTCCAAGTTTGGACATCTCTATTTTTTTCCTCTCAAGAAATCTGAATATTAATGTGGTCATTGCTTAAGTACTTAGGGACTTCTTGCTTTTGGTGACATTGTTGCAGGAAGACTTCATACAGCTGGTAGAGAAAGAAAGTCGTGCTGTGTCTGTTGGTTGCTTTGTTGGTGTCTCCACCTAATAGACCTGTTGAGATTGACCTCAGTGTCCCCAGACTCATAGGCAAAAATCACATCTTCCTTCCTCTCCCCCCTCGAAATGAATACTAAAATGATCTCATTGATCCAGATACTTTTATTATTGCTAAGAGAGAATGGTGTGTAATAGAAAACACCCTTATTTATACTTGGGTTCTAATTGTGGCTCTTCTGATAACTGTGATTTGAAGGAACCTCAGGTGTTGTGAATGGTCATCATTTTGAAGATGGGAACGTGGACTGGATTTCTGTCTCTGCAGTGACTCGCCGTGTGTGAGGTCTCTCTGCCTCCATGTCTTCCTTTCTTAGACATGGATGGTAACAGCACCAGAGACGTATTGTGGAGATGGAATGAGTCACCATGTCCATGGTTTATATGATGAATCACTGTGATGGTCCTAACAGGGAAAGTATTAGCTGGATGATCTTATTGAAGAATGAATTAGTGTCATTCCACACAGCGAGCCAATTTAGACTTCCTTTTCTAGATTATCCTGCTTCTATCAGTACTTCTGAGTGTGGACCACTGATATTCTACATCTGAGTCACCCTGGGGTCCCCAACCATGGAACCATGGCTTATTGGAGTCTAAGAATCATCAGGCAACTCCCTCTGACTTAAACTCTGCCTGACATCAACGTCTGAGAGTTATTCATTAAGCATCTTGGGTAATCCAGAATCATGTCATGGAATTACCTTCCATATCAGGACTTTAAATACCATGAAAGCAAGATGCTATATAATAAATAATAAAAGATTATTAAAATCATGTTTTCAGAGAATATTTAGAAATACAGGAACATGTTCATAGCATGCTAAGTAGTTAAAACAGCTTAGCCTGCAAAACAGTATTTCAGTCTGATTCTAAATTTGTAATCATCAGAGAATTTGATAATCATGAAAAATGTTATTAGAATCCTTTGATAAATTTTAACGAGCACTTTTTTTTTTGAATTTGTTCTTAACATATTCCCAAAAGAAAATTACAAATTTTGTTTCTGCTTATTAGAGTATTTTTAAAGCTGGTGTGGTGGTGCCCACATGTAATCCTGGCAGCTCTGGAGGCTGAGGCAGGAGGATCGTGAGTTCAAAGCCAGCCTCAGCAACTTAGCGAGGCCCTAAGAAACTCAGGGAGACCCTGTCTCTAAATAAAATATATATTTTTTAAAGGACTGGGAATGTGGCTCGGTGGCTAAGTGGCCCTGGGTTCAATCTCTGATTCCTCCTGCGCCCCCCCCCCCAAAAAAAAAAGTTCATTACAGATATTTCAAGGAAAACAGGGAAAAATAAGAATGGTAAAATCATCTACAATCCCATCTTCCTTAAATGACCTTATTAAATAACAAAAAAAAGAACTTTCCTTTGGATATTTATTTCTAGATCTGATATGTATCCCTTCTTTCTAAGGGGTGTTCACAGTGTTAACTTTTTCCATTCACCAATACCTCCTGGATATCTCCCCATTACCCAAGTGTACTAACTTCCATTTTTTCCTAAGTGGCCCTGTCCACTGAGTAGCTGTCTAGCAATCTCTTACTAATCCACATTTATAGTTTGACTTTCATAATTTGTGCATTAAAATTATAAGGTGGTAAACATCCTTGTGCATACCAACACACACTACCACATACTATTAATAGTTTCATTTGAATTTTAAAATGAAAATTGCATTCTTGCTTTAATGGACTCTTCTTTGAGGACTGAAGTTGAATATTACATATTAGTTGTGATTGACCATTGGATTCCTATCTACCACTGTATCACCATGATCACTTACCTATCGGAAAGAGTATTGAAAGGTTATCGGATACACTCAGGGAGTTGTTTTATTTTTATTATTTTCTTAACCACATCTTTGGGGATGATGTGAGGTTATATTCTCAAATTCTGTTGTTGTGATATTGCAATAATATCAAAGGCAGCCGTTGGAATTGCAGTCCTGTCAATCACAGAGAAGGAAGTTGGACTCTATATCAGACACCCATGGACCCCTATCAAAGTGCCCTGGAGTGTCCCTTTCTCTCTGTGTGGGGTTAAGTTGTGTCTTCTTAAAACCAAACATCCCTCTATCTTGAGGCAGGAATGGATTATCACAATGAACCACAAAGTGATCTCTTAGTTTATCTAAACTTGGAGGGAAAACATAGAAATTGTCTTAGTGATCAGATTTTTCCACTATACCCAAGGCTAGAAGTTCAGTGGTGACCAGATTTTGAGATTGACACCCACAAGCTGCAATGTTAGGAAGAATCATTGAAAACATTTCAGTAATAACACAAAAACCAGGATACTTCCAAACTGTGTACAAGATTATTGAATGACCCTTGCCAGACAGATTTTTGCTTTGGTGGTCCTCGTTTTCGTATTTTAATTGACTTTCTTTATCACCTTCTGAAGACACTCAGACCCTCTCCCCTTCTGTCCTGTGTATGGACATATTTCCCCAGTGAGGTGGCGAAGGACCCAGTTCAGGTGGCTTTGTGTATCAGCCACCAGCAGGTCCTTGAGACCAGACCCTTCTGTTTGACTCTGCTGTGCTGTTGATGTCTTCTGTGGGGACGCTTGACTTCATCTCTTGGTCTCATCGGTGGCAACATCAGGACTGATGAACACAGTGTCTTAGCCTTTGGGATGATTGTGATGGAGGCAGGAATGAGGGACTCCTTGACTTGGTTGGTGATGGCTTGAATCTTCAAGTTGGTCTGCCTTGGAAATGCATTGAGTGTTGGGAACCGCGTTGGGCCCCCCAGTGTGGAGGTCCCCCTTCTGATCCTAATCCACCCTGGGCCACAAAGGAAAACCCACTCTTATGACTGGACACACCTAGTTTCCAATTCTGCTATTTATTTTCCAGGTGAGTACTCAATTCTCTGAATGTCAGTTTTCCCATTTAACTAGGAATAATTATAATATTTATTGATTCATTGATTTGGGTACTGGGAGTTGAATCCTGGGGTTGCTTTACCACCGAGCTACACCCCCAGCCATCTTTTTTTATTTTTCATTTTTTATTGGTGCATTAAAATTGTGCATACTGATGGGATTTGTTGTTACATATCGGTACATGGACACAATAAAATTTGGCCATATCTCTCCCCAGCATGTCCTTCATTCTCCCTACCTCCCACCCCTTGGTCCCTTTCCTCCACTGATCTCCCTTTGAATTTTAGGACATCCACCCTGACCTTTGTTTCTCTTTTTCCTCTCTAACTTCTGCATATGAGAGAAGATGTAAATCTCTTGGACCTTCTGAGTTTGTCCTGTTTCACTTAACGTGGTGTTCGTCTAGTGCCATCCATTTTCCTGCAAATGCCATCATTTCGTTCTTTTTCGTGGCTGAATAAGACTCCATTGTGTATCTATACCACATTTTCTTTATCCACTCATCCACTGATGGACACCTAAGCTGGTTCCATAGTTTGGCTATTGTGACTTGTGCTATTATAAACCTGGGTGTGCATGGATCACTGGAGACCTTTGATTCTTCAGGATGAACACCGAGGAGTGGGATAGCTGGGTCCTATGGTGGGTCCATGCTTAGTCTTTGGAGGAACCTCCATACTAATTTCCATAGTGATTGTACCAACTTAGAATCTAATCCCACCAACAGCGTAGAAGTGGTCCTTTTTCTCCTCATCCTCTCCAGCATTTGTTATTATTTATATCCTTGATGACTGCCATTCTGACTGGTATGAGATGAAATCTCAATGATCTCTTGATTTGCATTTCCTAATTGCTAGTGATGTTGAACATTTTTTCATATATTTGTTGGCCATTTGTATTTCTTCTTTTGAAAAGTGTATTAGTCCATTTGCCTGTTGATTCATTGGGTTATTTGATATTTTTGTGTGAGATTTGAGTTCTTTATAAATTCTAGATATTAAATCCTCTGTCAGAGGAGTAGCTAGGAAAGATTCTCTCCCACTCTGTGGGTTCTCTCTTCACATTCTTAATTGTTTCCTTTGTCATATAAAAGCTTTTTAATTTGATGCTGACCCCAACCATTTTTTTTTTATTTGGAGACAGGGCCTCACTAAGTTGCTGAGGCTGACTTTGAAGTGGTGATCCTCCTGCCTCGGCCTCCCAAGCCACTGGGATTACAGGCATGTGGTGCTGCGATCACCAATCATATCTATCTTAATGTGCTTTATTTATATGAGGTACCTAAGAAATAGGAGCTCCTTTCTCCTTTGCTGCACTTACTGGTCTTTAGCATCATTTTCCTGTTTTACCTAAACATGAGGTGGGCACCCTCTGGAGGCTCGTATGAGGGAAATGCCCAATATTTGATCTTAGGGAAGTGGCGGAGCTTTTCTGTTCTTTGTCTCATCTGCCGAGAGTCATGCCACTCATAAATCTTCTTTCAAAAACCACAGAATGTTCTGGACATCATTCACAACTGAAATCTGCAACGGTTTCAGTACCTGTATGTGTTGATGCTCTATCTGCCAAAGCCTAGAGGCCTACAATTGCTTATTTAAATATTTTTCCTGAGTCTGGTTTCTTACTTCCCTCTGTCATAGGTAAGTGCTAACAACTGGTGGATCCCATCGTCTCTCCTCTGGGAAAGCTGCCCCCAGTGTCAGTCTCAGCACATTTGAAGGTCAAGTGTGTGGACCTTGATGGATAAGAGTTAAAAAGGTATCCTAGGGAAGGGAGGAGAGTGGAGAAATTCAGGGGAGGGAGAGAGAGTGGCTTGAGAAGAAAGAATTCTGTACATCAAAGCTAAAATTTTTACAGTCAAGATTCCTAGTGAAGTTATAAGTGATAAGTGGCTCAGGTCCCTGGGATATGGCTGGTTGATTCCCTTGGTTAGAACGCAATGCTAGAAATCCCCAAAGAGGGACCGTACCCCATCAGAGTCCTAGTGATGCATCTTGATAACATATCTCAGGACAGGTGGCAAGGGGTGGGAGGATATGAGGACTTTGAATGAATTGGACCAAATCCAGATATCAGACCAGAAAAGCAACTCACAGCGTATTTCTTATTGACTCCACGGAGGGATTAGAATTTACTTCTTAGGGAGGCTAAGGTACAAATAGAAAAATTACCTAAACATTTTGCATCTACATCATCTATGTTGCCTGTTTATCAAATCAGGATAATGTTTAGTGCTGGGAGTGATTGATTATGAATTTATCAGTGATGGCTTTCATATCGACTGAGGTATACAGTTGTCACACTGGGGTAAGCTCTCCATGTGGACATTTGGGTCAACCGGCTTTAATCATGTCTTGTAAATAATATGAACAAAGCCCAAGATGACATGAGGAATGTGCTGTTTGTGTGTTCATTGGGTCGTATCCATCATCATCAATATGCAGGGACCTATTTTTTCTGCACCAGGGAGAGATACTATTGACTCACACTTAATGACTCGAAAGATTTTGCTGGGTGTGGTGGTGCACGCCTGTAATCCCAGCACTTGGGAGGCTGACGCAGGAGGAACACGAGTTCAAAGCCAGCTTCAGCAACTTAGCGAGGCCCTAAGCAACTCAGTGAGACCCTGTCTCTAAATAAAATATAAAGTAGGGCTGGGGATGTGGCTCAGTGGTGGAGTGCCCTGGGTTCAATCCCCAGTACCAAAAAAAAAAAAAAAAAAGAGAGAGATTTTTACAACAACATCCTAAATTTTATTCACTGCCACCTTTATATTCTTTCTTCAAAGACTTCTCCCTCTTCTAAACTCTTTCAGCAATTCAGCAATTGCTAGCTATATGCAATGAGCTCCCTAATCAAGTGACATTTCACATATTTTTCTCATTACAAAAATTCATTGCGATCTGAGATATTCTAAATATTAGGTCAGCACAAAACCAGTTATAATTCCGACAACTGAAATGAACAGCTTCAAAATCATCCTGTTTTATTCCTATGTTATGTAAACTTTTATGTGTTGAAAACAGAAGTATATCACTCTACAGATTATGTACAAATATGTTGAGTCAATACCACATGTTTATATCATCATTTTAATATTTTTATTATTGTTTGAATATTTGATTTCTTATCACTTATCTATTATCTTTGCTTACTTTATTATCTTTTAAAAATATTGTCATGACTGACCTACTAAATTTTCAGTATTTGGAAAGTAAGGATCTTCAATTTTTTTTTAATGATATGCATAGCATATTCCATTGCAAATAAAAGTTCTTTTTTTGTGGAGAGGAGGGTACCAAGGATTGAATCCAGGGGCACTCGACCACTGAGCCACACCCCCAGCCCTATTTTGTACTTTATTTAGAGACAGGGTCTCACTGAGTTGCTTAGGGCCTCACTTTTGCTGCAACTGGCCTTGAACTCGTGATCCTCCTGCCCCAGCCTCCCGAGCTGCTGGGATGACAGGTGCGTGCCACTGCGCCTAGCCAAATAAAAATTCTTTACAAATAGATTTGCTCTGAACTAACATGCTCACAGCTTTCCAAAGCCATTTCCTCTTCCTAAAATCTATTTGATTCACCATTACTGTTACCATGTCTATATTAATTTGCTTGCCTATGAAGAAATCATGTGCCTCAGAAGAGTGCAATATCTAAATCTATGTTCTTAAAACAAGGATTATTTATTATACAAATAAATAAATGTACAATTGGAAAAAATTGGTGGGAGGAAGAGAAAGGGAGCTCGGTGCTTTAGGACCCACTCCTGTCCACCAGGGGAATTTTAAGAATATTAAGGCTTCATGAAATCGGGGTACCCTGAGTTTCTTGAGTATACGATGCACATCCTTGAGATTTTTCTCTTTTCCTGTCAGAGAAAGATAGTGACGGTCTTGTTGGCAGGTGATCAGACAGGTTAAAAATGAGCAAAATGCCCGTTGATTGATGTCTTAAATATTCAGGGAGTGGCTTTGCAGTTAAAGCCACTCTTGGTGGCTCAGTTCAAAGGACCTTCTCTGGAGCCGAACAAAGGTTCCCACGCAACGGCCTATTGAATCACACAGAAAAGAATGTCCTCTTTCCCTGGCTCTGTCTGCAATCAAACATGTTCCTTTTATCTAGTTGTTTTCTTTTCTTCTCTCTGATCCCCTCCCCTTGCCAGTGTTCCCAGTGGGACATTATTCTCCAGGTTGCAGGGACCTTGTGGGGACCCATATATGCATGATTGCACTGTCCCCTCCTGATTTCATTGAAGCCGACATTCTCCTTTGAGCTAACCTTAGGTGCTTGTTGCTTTCTCCTCCTCCTCCTGGTCTACCCTCCTCTAGCTTGGGAAATATTGATCATCCTCCACTGTGGGCGAGATGTCTATGCCTGCTTCCTCCTGTGCGGAGACGCAGGTAGTTCAGCACAATGCTCTTTATTGAATTTATCTGTCAATTTCTCCTTGCTTGCATGGCTGGCTCATTCAGAGGAACCAGCCCAATGCTAGGAATGCCACCCAGGATAATTGCTTAAATGGTTTTGAACAAAAAATTGTAAATCAAAAGTAGGGATCTGAGATGTGAGGATCCGTTCCTTCAGAAGGAGGCTGCTTTTTTTTTTTTTTTTTTCTTTTTTTAAGTTGGTATAGGACTTTCTAGCAGAATCTGTCTGCAGATTATGGTTTGGGAATGGGCGACCTAACAACAGTTCATTAAATGTCTAAGAAGATTTGTAGAAAAATGTGAATTAGCAGCCAGATGTTAAAATAGACATCTGAGACACCTGTGACTTAGGCTTCAAATCCAAGCCAACAAAGGGAAAAAAAAAATGTGTGAGCAATAAAGAAATAGAGGGGCTGGGGATGTAGCCAGGTGGTAGAGTGCTTGCCTCACATGCACAAGGCCCTGGGTTCAATCCCCACCACCCCAAAAAAATAAAATAAAAAGAAAAAAAGAAAAAGAAAAAAAAAAGAAATAGAAATCAAAATAGGCTTATTTTCTACAGACCCCATAATACTTAAAATCTTTGGAGTACTTTTCCTTCATGGTTTAGTCCCTGGAGTTGGCTGAGAGTATGCACTCTTGGTCTCCATATTCTAGTGAATAGCAGCACTTCAGTGAGCCGCCGATAAGGTAGGGGGGAAAGTGACCATCGTCTCTATAGTCAGAGCCCCAAAGTCTCTGGCTCTCTCCACCCAAACCAGCAACCATTGTTGACCATGGACTCTGCAGATCTCAGAATGTAACACGTTCACCATGAATGGTATGGGGAAAGCAGTATGCTCAGGTGTGGAAGGAGAAGTGTCACTCATGCTGCACTCATTTGGAAGTTTCTATACCGTTCAAGGAACTTTAAAAAGTCTTTTAGCAAAGTAATTGAGAGAAACAACATTAAGTAGACAGGATAGTTTTGAATCTCAAGACTCCCAGGCCTAACCATGGAACACCTTCCTGATTTCTTCATCCCTTAGTTTCTTCCTTTGTAAAAACATGCACAAAGCAGCTCATTTCATAAGCAAGAACTAGGTCCAGCATCTGGTAATATTGTAGGCACTAGATTGACAGTTCTTTCTTTGCTATTTATTCTAAATAAATTTGCTTTTTCTCCTTGGTGGCTCTTACTCCACTGGTATGATTTAGTCAGGGTGAGAAGGAAATGAATCCCCACTACCTTTGCAGCCTGGGCTTCATAGAACATGCTCATCATGTTCAAAGTCACATTTAGATCAGAAAATTGAAGGTGTCAACCCTTCACATTGACCTCCTTTGTGAGCAAGGTGACTGATGCAAGCAGATGGCTCTTAATCTCCGTAAATGAAGAGAAGCAAGCAGCTGAGTGAGACCAAGGAAATCACCCCCATGGAATTGTGCATCCCGGCAAGGATTAAGGATGAATTCACTGGGGGTTGAGGACCTGGATAGCGGCAATGTCAAGGTGGAATCCCAGACATGACTTTCTAATAAAAAGAGAGAACACACCAGGGGGAATTGACAGTTTTCACTGGGAGCCAGGAGTCAGGAAGTGGCTGTGCATTTTCTGATAGGATGTAAGATGTAATGCCCAGCATGCACGTGGTGTCTAGCTGAGAAAATATAGGATCATCAGGGTTTGGGCAAGCTGGATGTCAGCACAGCACACAGATGCACCTTGAGAACTTAAAAGCAAGAGATATTCTGCAGAAGAGCAGCCTGGTCTCCTCTGAAGTGTGGTGTCTAGAAAAGGGATGACACTATATCTAAAGGGACTAAAGGAACAGAACCAGACGCCAAGCTTGGTCCTGTGATAGATACTGATTTTGCCAAACCAGGTGAAAAAAAAATTGTTTTTTAACACGAGTGCCTGTTTTTGGAAAATGGGGCTTGCATAGAAAAAAATTAGCAGGACTCTCATTAAAGCATCCTTAGAATGGCATTGCCTATGTTATATGACCTGCAAATGTTCTCCTTCCTCCTTCAAGTTTTCTCAAATATCAACTATCATCTGGGAGCAATCAGCAGGTGCTTGTAAAGCGTAGGTATAAATCTAGTGCTCTCGACAAAGAAAATGTTTCAAGAATTGTTGACTCTGATCGTTTGCAAAGGAATCATTCCAAAAGCAAGAGTAGAAATCAGAGTTCCTTATCGTTTCCCACTCGATTTTTTTTTATTTGTTTTCTTTTTTGTTTGTTTGTTTTTACATTTTTGGATCAAACTTGCAAAAATCTCAATTTCTGCCTTGGGGCTGCAGAAGAAGAGAAGCATTTCAAGGTGAGGTTGGCCTGCAGATTGTCTCATTCCAGAAGCCAGACTCCTGTCCACTCTGGGGTCTTCAGCTAGTGACCCAGAACATGGATGGTCACAGCCTGGTGGGACAGGAGACAGCAGACCTCAGTATTTTCCATGGAAAAAAAATCCCAACCCTATACCCAGCTTCCTTTTTCAGCATTGAGAGCTCCTGTGTGATGATTTTACTGAACAGCCCCAGCTCCTGAAAACTGGTCCTAAAAGCCTCCATGCCAGTGACGTTAAGTGCTGACAGAAGTTGGAACACTGGGGGAATAACACGCATGGTTTTTGTTCCGATCACCCTGGGAAGGCACGTCACTGCGGCATCAGCCTCCAGCAGAGCCTCAGATTGACAGAAGCGGCCGTTCAGAGAAGGCTCCTACCTGCTCCGTTCCTGAAAAGTTGAGATTTGGATGACATTTTTTTCTTACTCTTGACAGGTCTTGACATACTGAAGGTTAAAGCGGAAAGCCTACAGGCTAAGTGTTAACTGTGCCCTAACAAGCAAAGTTAGACAAGTCGCTCCTGGTCACCTAAGAGATTTCTCAGCCTCATTTTTTGTTATTGTTTCTTTTTTTGGCTTTTTGGGTGTGGGGGGGATTCCAGGGATTGAACCCAGGAGCACTTGATCCCTGAGCCACCTCCCCAGCCCTATTTTGTATTTCATTGAGAGACAGGGTCTCACTGAGTTGCTTAGCGCCTTGCTTTTGCTGAGGCTGGCTTTGAATTTGCGATCCTCCTGCCTCAGCCTCCCAAACTGCTGGGATTACAGGCGTGCACCACTGCAACTGGTTCTTAGACAATCACAACCTTTCTGTGATTTTCAGATGTGCCTTGACCATCTTATGATACCCTGAAGCCCATTAATGTGGAATTCACTGATGAGCCCAGGATGTGAAGGAATGGTAGGGTCTCAACCAACTTACTTAACTTCCTTGGACCTTCAGTCTCCTTCTCAGGGAAGTAGGCATGAAGATAATGCTTTCTATTCAGTGTACTTGTGAACATTGATGCCCCGTCCAGTGACTATCCACTAACTCCTTCCTACAGCTATTCAGCCTCCCAGTCCCCATGGACCACTTAGTTAAGCCCAGAGCATCTTCAGGGACTAAGCATTGTAGTGCTCAGAAAGTGTTTCCTAAGCTGTTCTGTCTACTGTGCACTGTGGTCTTACGTCCTCTGGCCACTGACTAGTGATTTCTAAAGTAATATGAAAGTGTCAGAGGACCCTGAAGCTGTGGTGCTGTTAAGAAATATCATTACATACCAATGGACATGAATTACTCTTCCTAATCCTTATCAGCATGAATAGCAGTGCTTCAAGAATCCACTTGGAAATATTCGGTTAGTTTTCTCGTTGCTGTTATTGTTGGGTATCTTGTATTTTGTTCTTACCTTTCTGTTTATTTAATGTTAACTATGTGAGTTACTTCATTTGCCGAGTTGAATGGTTTCTCTGCTTCCCTAGCGCCATCTTGCTTTCTGGAGGCTCAGCATGGTTAGCTGAGTGTACTAGTGTAGTATTTTTAACCAACTCTTTTTTTGGCTAACTACTGACTCTAAAACACAGCTCTCCATGCATTTTAAATTTTAACAAGCCGTCAGCTTCTGCTATCCCACATTTTCCCAGTGCTTATTCATTTTTCCCCTGCTCCATTTCTAAAATTGCCTTTGGAGATTTTATTATTTTCCTATACATTCCAGTTTGTTCCTATCTTGATGCTGATAATGTTTGTGCTTTATTTTGTGGCAGATTACTGGTAGAAATTTTATTGTATAGTTTATTTTCTTGCGAATGGCTTTCTACATAGTTTTAGGTGATTGGCCTGAATGTTATGAGCTAGTTAAGTGCAGCACCATTGATATCAATGATGACGAGCATTTAATGATGTGCTTCTTGCTCATTGGTTATCGCTCTGTTTTTCTCTGAAGTATTTTCCTTAAAATAAGAACATAGAAAATAACCATGATATATACTTTGTCAGTCTCTCTGGTGGTGAGAGCAGGCACACCGTCTTGGGATCACTGTGAGCAGTCTGCTGCTAACACGTCCTCCTTGGTATTCTGCAGTATGTCTTGCTCCTGACTTTATAGCCTCTTGCCGCCATTTTTCTCCAGGTTTTGTGAATGGTTTGGCCAGTGGTGGCTGGCTGAAGATGAACAGGTGACATAAGATGATCACACTAGCTATTTGCCAGTAAATGGATGGAGCTGGAGGACATCATGCTAAGTGAAATAAGCCAAACCCGAAAAACCAAAATCTGAACGTTTTCTCTGATCTGTGGATGCTAATTCACAATGGGAGGAGGTTGCTAGGGAAGAATAGAGTTACTTTAGATTAGGTAGAGGAGAGTGAAGGGAGGGGAAGGGTATGGGGTAGGAAGGAGAGTAGAGTGAAACAGACATTGTTACCCTGTGTACATATAAAACTATATGACAGGTGGAATTCAACATCATGTATAACCAGAAGAGTGAGAAATCATACTCCATTACATATGATGTATCAAAGCGCATTCTACTGTCATGTATAACTAATTAGAACAAATAGGTTCTCGAATATCCTGAGAGAGCTTCAGGAAGATGTTACTGTTCAACAGAATGGTACAGGTGTGCCTTCTCAGAACAGGTACACAAAGGTTGACAGGTACTCTCCTGGTAATTGTCACAGAGTGGAAACAACTCAGAAGTTCATCAATTGCTGAATGGATAAACAGAACTTGGCATGTCCACCCACAGAATATTATCTAGTCATGAAAAGGAGTGAAATTCTGCTACATTCTGTGACTTGTATAAACCTGGAA
The DNA here is from genome assembly GCA_020662805.1 of Glaucomys volans. Taxonomy (NCBI): domain Eukaryota; kingdom Metazoa; phylum Chordata; class Mammalia; order Rodentia; family Sciuridae; genus Glaucomys; species Glaucomys volans. The sequence continues at coordinate 285,756 of JAJEJO010003466.1, read as the reverse complement.
ACTGTCACACTGGGTGAAAGAAGCCGGGCACAAAGGACCACATGGCATATGCCTTCATCTACATAAAATGTCCAGAATAGGAACATCCACAGAAAAGTAGAGAATCTGTGGTTGCCAGATCCTCACACAGAGGGAAACGGGGAATTTTTGTTCAATGTATGGGGTCTCCTTTGGCAATGACAGAAATGTTCTAATGTGGTGATAGTAGAACGACTTTGCAATTATCCTAAACACACACACACACACACACACACACACACACACACTCTACACTTGAAAATGGTTTCAATGGTGCATTTCTGTTGTGTCAATTTCATCTCAAAAAATAAAAATTATAAAAAGGAAGTCAATTTAGCAAACAGAGGCTTAAAGATCAGAAGAAGCTAGTGGAAATTTGTTGGCACCTAGAAGAGCATCCTAAGTCTCAGTTTCAAGAAGATGAACGTCCATGTGTATGGGTGAGCATTTTTATAACTAATCCCAGGAATATTTTTGGATAAGGAACATTGTAACACAGTCCTTATAATTCTGATTCAGTAGATGCTCCAATTTCCAGGACTGAATCTCATCTCCCTCCAAATATAAGCAGGTGATTAGTCACGTGCAATGGAATCATGTTTTCACAAACATGCCCTGGAACACGTTTTGCCCTGGGAAGCAGGATACAGAGGAGGCAGTAATGGATGCTGTGTGACCGAATTAAAAATAAGGACGGATTTCATGAGAGGTTCCATCTGAACTTCTCCCAGGGGAAGCAGCATGAGTGGTAAGAACTTTTATTTCACCTCAACTCTTTTTCTACCCAGAAAGGTGAGTCAGTTCTCTCAGGACAGAAATTGATTGAGAAGAGCTTGCGATTTCTTGGTTCAGTTTATAAAATTTTGTTTTCCTTCAACTTCTGCATTTCTTTTCAAGGGAGTGCATTGGAAACTGCCTTTTTTTTTTTTTTTTTTAATCTGCAAAAGCTAAGAAAACAACTTCCCCTGTATGAATTTTTCATCTGTTCTTTGGAGGCTGGGGTGCTGTTTGCTCCTCTTGCCTGACCTGAAATCTGCTGCTTGCTTTTCTGGTTCATCTCTTGCTATTTGCCAAAGCAGATGTGGGGGGAAAAAAAAAAAACAGCTGGGAGATTAAAGGGTGGGCTGAATTGCTGCAAAAAGAAAGCAGAGAGGCAAAGAGAGGAAGTGCCTGAAGAGACAAGAGAGAGGCAAGAGAACAGGGGCAATGGAGGCTGCAGGAGGCTCAGGAATGAGGACACCGTGGGATGCTATTAGGAGATACCTCTAGGCTTGAGGTCAACCTCAGAGAGGATGCAGAAGTTAAGAACAAGACCCCAAAACACAAACCCAGTCAGATTATTTCCAAGCATGTTTTGCTTCAGTCTGTGACATACACATCCAGACTGAGCTTGCTGTCCTGTTCAGGGTGGGCTTGCACTTTCTGGATATTTTGTATCAGTTATCCTACGAACTCTTACAACCTTCTGGAAGCC